>JARSSU010035773.1:0-19250 GCA_029619165.1 Eurosta solidaginis | reverse complement strand
ACTTCTTTATTAAGACGTTTTGTTGCGTATATTTTTTATACCTTTCATGAAAATGAAATGGTATATTAATTTCGTCACGAAACCGAAAATTGTAAGTCCTTAAAGGAAAATAGATAGACCCACCATTAAGTATACCGAAATAATCAGGTTGAAGAGCTGAGTTGATTTAGCCATGTCCGTCTGTCCGTCTGTCCGTCTGTCTGTTTGTATGCAAACTAGTCCCTCAATTTTGAGATATCTTGATAAAATTTGTGAGCGGGTGTATTTGGGTGTCCGATTAGACATTTGTCGGAACCGACCGGATCGGACCACTATAGCATATATCCTCCATACAACCGATTTTTCAGAAAAAGAGGATTTTTGTAATATCTTACCCAATTTAACAGATTGAAGCTTCAACTTCACCATATACTTTCGTATATTGCACATATTGTTGCCTGAAAAAAATTTATGAGATCGGTCGTATATATAGTATATATCCCCCACAACCGATTGTTCAGATAAGGAACTTTTCGTAATTACTGCCCTATTTTAAGAGCTAGAGGCTTCAAATTTCAGCGAATGCTTACGTATATAGCATATATTGTTGTCTGAAAAAATCATAAAGATCGGTGGTATATATAGTATATATGCTCATACAACCGATTGTTCAGATAAGAAACTTTTCGCAATTTCTACCCCATTTTAACAGCTATAAGCTTCAAATTTCACCGAATGCTTACGTATATAGCATATATTGTTGTCTGAAAAAATCATAGAGATCGGTTGTATATATAGTATATATCTCATACAACCGATTGTTCAGATAAGAAACTTTTCGCAATTTCTACCCCATTTTAACAGCTATAAGCTTCAAATTTCACCGATTGCTTACGTATATAGCATATATTGTTGTCTGAAAAATCATAGAGATCGGTTGTATATATAGTATATATCTCATACAACCGATTGTTCAGATAAGAAACTTTTCGCAATTTCTACCCCATTTTAACAGCTATAAGCTTCAAATTTCACCAATTGCTTACGTATATAGCATATATTGTTGTCTGAAAAAATCATAGAGATCGGTTGTATATATAGTATATATCTCATACAACCGATTGTTCGATAAGAAACTTTCGCAATTTCTACCCCATTTTAACAGCTATAAGCTTCAAATTTCACCAATTGCTTACGTATATAGCATATATTGATGTCTGAAAAAATCATTGAGATCGGTGGTACACATAGTATATATCTCATACAACCGATTGTTCAGATAAGAAACTTTGCGCAATTTCTGCCCCGTTTTAACAGTTAGAAGCTTCAAATTTCACAAAATGCTTACGTATATAGCATATATTGTTGTCTGAAAAAATCATAGAGATCGGTCGTATATATATTATATACTTCATATAAACTGTCATTTTGACCCCTTTTTTACGGCTAGAATCTTCAAAATTCATCAAATTTCATCAAATAGTTACGTTTTCGTCATATATTTTTGAAATACGTGATTCGTATCATAGTTTTTACACGCAGACCACAAAAACCTGAAACTTTGCATCCTCACACAAGTACCTACCCGTTTTTTATTTTATATTTATCTTAAAAATCGTTAAGGTATGTAGATCTGTTCACTATATATTTCTTATCTTATACATCCGATTATTCGGAGATTACGAACGGGATAAGATTATTGTTCAGCCCCATTCATGAAAGGTATGAAGTCTTCGGCACAGCCGAAGACATCCCGTTCTTACTTGTTTCCGTGTTGGCATTGCCTTAGTGTGACGCAAAAATACTTTCTTTCCGAGTTGCATAAATCTTTTTAGCGCAGGAAATAAGTAAAACAAGATAGATTGCATTTTGTGGTCAATAGAATGGAATGTTGGGAACTAAAAAAAATAATACACACAACATCTACTACAATGCGTATATCGGTATTAATGGACTTCAATCTCGGGATTGCCTAAAAAATAGCATTTTAATGGTCGTTGTTTTTCTAAAGCTTCAACATTTTTTCTGCTCGCTTACACAACATTTCAATTGAAACAAAATTGGAATCGTATACTCTTTGGATCATTTTGGGACTAATTCGGCAACCGTTTTGTGAATATTTCGGTCGGGTTTCAAATATTTCTCGTCTGTATTATTTTAGGTTTGCATTTAGATACAACTTTAGGATAATTTTAAGACCTATTTCGATATTAGTTGAGAGAGTTATTTCGATACTATTTCCGGATCACAATTTGAGACGAATGTTCTTCTTCATTTTGGGAAGCTTTCAGAACCATTTGGGAGATTGTGTTCAGGACAATTAAGGCATCTTGTTTTGACTATTTTTGTAATAATTTCAAGACTGATTTCGGAACCGATTAGGAACAATTTCACGACAGTTTTATTAGCGTGCTCTCTTCTGCACAATGGTTGCCTAAATAAATGGGTAAACCTTAATCGAGTTAGTTACTCCCTACCTTTGAAAAGTGTCAACTTTTATATGTGTCCTGAAAATACGACAAATGGCTACCACCCGTTCAGTGGCGGAGTGAGAGGGGGTGTGCTATTTTCACATGGCGGGCGCCAAACGTTCCGCGCAAGCAGAACTTCCTGATAATTCGTAATTTTATTAAACTGATTTCTGGCAAAAAAATTCTATACTAAAAATGCACTGCATATATCCGGAATACTTGCGACAGTTTTGTGGAATAAATCAAAGCATACGATATATCTTTTTTCTCACGTTCAACGTTACAATGGGAATTATTAAAAATGCTTAACAAAAACTGTCAAACGTGGAATCTGAAACACAATGGAGCGCCAGAACACAAGCGTTAGACGTTGGTTCTCTAGACGTTGGAAATATTGGGTAAACAAGGATAATATCGACTTAGAAATAAATTGTAAAAGCTTGAGTGAATGTTATAATACGAATCCAACATTGACACATAAACTCCATTAGAATTAACTTACTTTGATAATCCTCGTATGGAGAAGATGTTTTTTCCAAACTTGCGAGTGCACTTCAAAATAATCTTGACTACTCAGTATCAATTTGCTACTGCGACGTTCACATCTCAGCAATTACAACTGATAGTCATCAAATTATAAAATATTTTTCACCGGGGCGCAAGAAACCCTCATTACGCCACTGACGCCCCGTGTATCAGATGGATTTCCCACAAGCGCTTGTCAATAATATAAAAAATTTTATTAGCAATTATTGCCTTCATTTCAACTTTATTCAAGCTAAAATATGTGAAGATTACGAAAATAGTGTCGACTATCACTGTTTGAACAGAGTTTTGACACTGCGACACTGCATTTTATACGGGAAAAGTGTCACGATTTTGCATTGCGAGCAGGTTAACAAAAGAACGAAATACCCCGTAAAAGCGTTGCCTCTGTTTTTTAGAATAGACAAATTATATTCACAAACCCTTGCGCAGCGTAGGAAAAGCGTAAGCTAGTTTTTAACGGACTTTTTCAACAATGTGAAGCAAATTCACCTTGCGTAGTTTTTGGTATAATTTTCGAGATAATTTCCTGATCTGGTTTTCCCACCCCGTACTTGATAAAACGTTAAACTCCCTATATGCTTTTTTCATTGATGATGTGACAATTAAGGTGGAACAATGTTCAGATGTTAAAATATATGGCAATGTTTGTGATACAATTCCCACTTCGATATAATCGTAACTAAAGGTAGCATAGTTCTGCTGTGTTGAACTACAGCTAAACTATTCACGAGTGCGGTTTATGAGCGCAGAAATGGTGTAGCCCTAGACTAAAATGAATGTTTTGAAGGTTGTAACTTCGACCGCCCATAGTATAATATAATCCCTATATAGAAAGAATGTGGTATGTTGTATGCAGTTTTATGGACTCTGAACCACTTTGGCCGATTTTACGTAGGATAGCTCACAGCAGCCCGGAGAGTGTGCCTGCGAATTTCTTTCCGGGAAGTGGGTCTGATCTATTCGAACAAATTCTATTCACGGTCTTTGCTTGAAATGTGATATAAAGTAGCATTTGCCTAGATTAGTATTTACGATACTTTTTCGGGAAGTTGACCAGGGACCGTCTCTTCGAACGATTCTATTTACGACCTTTTTCTAGAAAGTTTAGACGTCTACAAAGTCTTTCATGGTTCAATTTGACTGAAATTCCTATATAGGGATCCCTTTGCCTGAATTCGTATTTACGACATTTTTTTTCGGGATATGAACCAAGGACCGACTGGACTGAGACTGGACTGGGACTGCAGACTGGGACTGGACTGGGACTGGGACTGGGACTGGGACTGGGACTGGGACTTGGGACTGGACTGGGACTGGACTGGGACTGGGACTGGGACTGGGACTGGGACTGGACTGGGACTAGGACTGGGGACTGGACTGGGACTGGGACTGGGACTGGGACTGGGACTAGGACTGGGGAAGAATACAATTAGAGAGAAGATATAGAGGAACGAGAAAGAATTAGAGTTAGACGCAGAAGAGAGACAGGGATAGATAGACCTGAAAAGAAGTGAGGGAAAGACGGAAAATGAGAAAAATGGGCAGAGGGTGGAGTGAATAAAAGATAAGGCACGGGGGAGATATAGAGAGGGAGAGCTAGAGGTAAAAACTACTCGATACACTCTGCGGGGTCTGGTAAGTGTTTTATATTGTACGATTTTACTAAAATTCCTCTTATTTGTAACCTTCTTGCTAACGTTCGAATCACTAAACTGTTGAATAAATAACTCTAATATTGATAATGCAAAATGGTCTTTATTAAAGTACTTCACAATAACACTTCTACTTCCCAACAGATAGCGTGCTTAAATCAAACTGATTGCCATGCCTCAGCTGGCGTTGCTTTTATATTATTCGGTTTCCTCCTTTGCATATTTCTAGACGTTTCATAGAATTTACTATTTGTTTACCAGCTATAAACTCACCAGCTATAACTCAGATGCACGTTATAGCTTCTCATATGCGCGTGTATATGTGAGTGATATTACACAGATGATTGCTACTTTTGGGAGTATCTCAAATATATGCATGTGTTTGTGCTCTCCGCTGCTTGTGTGGACATATGTATACAGACATAATGAGATAATAGTATCCCTTAGCGTTGCTCATATTGGCATACTGCCATCCATCTGAAGATCAGAGCGATCAGACAAATCACTCGATCTAACGCTGCCAGCCTTTCCAAATGAACCAATTTCATTTTGGTTCGTGGTTTACCAATGGCTTGTATGCGGTACACTACATCGTTGATCCGTTTTAACAATTTTGTATGGGCCTTCCCCAATTACACTGCAATTCGGGTGTATAACAGCACCAAATCTCCTTCCAGAAAACCTTCCGAATTAATTGTTTTATCGTATCTGGCTTTCATCTTGTCACTCATAATCTTTGCTCGTTGCCTTACAAGATCGTGTATTTCTCTCACTCTTCTTCCAAGACACCAGTGGATTTCTTTACATTTCTCTCCGCATCGGCATCTATACCAATCTTCAGAATATGGTATGCGGGTATCCCACTCTTTATGGTAACTTGTCCACTACTTTCCTTAAATACTCCTCCATGTTCTATTGAACGTTCCACCATTACCATCGGACTGAGGATGCAATGCAGTTGTCCATGTTTTTCGAATGCCCAATGATTTACACATTCCTGGAACACAGCTGATTCGAAAATCTGCCTTGGTCAGAATGTAAGTCTATTGGTACACATACCTTGCAACACATTGTTTATAAACACTTCTGCTACTGTTCCGGCTTCTATGATTTGGATTGGGTATACTCTCCTCATAACCACACAGTACATATTATTTCCGCAGTTGCTAGTAGGAAATGGACCTGCGATATCCATAGTGATCCTTTCAAATGGCGCTCCTGAGTTATATTACTTCATCTAGCCATGACTTTCGGGTTTTTGGGCCCTTTAGCTCTGCTGCAAAACC
The DNA here is from genome assembly GCA_029619165.1 of Eurosta solidaginis. Classification (NCBI taxonomy): domain Eukaryota; kingdom Metazoa; phylum Arthropoda; class Insecta; order Diptera; family Tephritidae; genus Eurosta; species Eurosta solidaginis. Next base: position 13,313 of record JARSSU010035773.1, on the reverse strand, counting down.
TTGCAGTTCGCATCCACTCAGTGACCGACTGACGGCAATCAACTCAATAGAAATCTCTGTTTAATATTCTCGTAGCGTCTTTGTGATTCCAGATGACCTCCACTAAACCATTATGCAGCTCGCTGAGCACGTCAGGAATCTTCCTTCTGGGAACAACTATCAGTTTCTTTTTGCATTGCAAATCCTCACTCTCCCATACTCTATGCAAGCAACTGGGTATCAATCTAAACTGTTCCACTGTACCCAATATGACCTCAGAATGGGACTCTCTGTGACATCTCCTCTCTGTTTGGTCTTTCGTTTCGTTCGAGCCCTTGCATAACATGTAACAGATCTATATCTTCTAGCTGACACTTCCTTAGTTTTTCCTTGTCCCATTCATGCCGTACAGGTTATAGTCATTAGCGGACATCCACAATGTCTTCTTTAGCCTCGGCCTTTGAACAGTGCTCGCATTCCAAACTACATGGTCTTCGTGACATTGCATCAGCATTTCCATGGGTACTACCTTTTTCAATTGCTCATGCAGTCATAGCTTTGTAGTCGATCGATCCCCGCTGCCAATTGTCCTTCCGGATTACGGAACTGCAGAAAGCCATTTTAAAGCTGCGTTGATCTGTCCTGACGCCGAATCGCTGGCCGTAGAGAGATTTGTGAAAAGTGTTTAATGCACTCTACCAATGCTAACGAGCTGTCCGTGTAACGCAATAGGTGCTCTCTGGTTTTCCAATCGAACGGCTGTAATATGCAACTACCTTCTCCTGTCCATAGACCAGTGTGATAAAACGCCTCCTACAGCATATCCACTCGCATCTGTATCTAGAATAAATGTTGCTCCTGGATCGGAATATGCAACATTGGGCAGTGCACAAACGCTCCTTCATGTTGGAAGCCATTCTTGCTCCTTCTTCCATTCAAAGCTTTATTTTTTTCTTGTAAGCTCATGGAGGCTATGGGCTACGCTGGAAAAGTTTGGTACAAATCGGCGTATGATGCGCACAGCCCAAGGAAACTTCTTAATTCATGCAAGTTCTGTCTGGCCAATCTTTACTGCCTTATCTTTTCATTCGCTGTACAGATGCTCTCTGTCGTTACCATTATGACCAAATAATTTACTTCCTTTTAACAGCGAACACTTTTTGGGACTTAGTTCAGACCAGCGCCAGCTATTCTCTCGAAACTTCCTTCAAGTTCTTATGATGTTCATCAAAGTTCTTACCTAATACGATGACGTCGTCCAGGTACACCAAGCATGTTTTCCAATGTATTTCTTTCAGTACCTGGTCCATGAGTCCCTCAAAAGTAGCTGGTGCATTACACAAGTCCAAAAGCATCACTGTAAATTTGCAAAGACCATCACCTACACTGAAGGCTGTTTTCTCTTTATCTTCCTCATTTTCAAGTCCAGTGTGAGAAAACCATTTCGTACAGATAGCGAGTCCAGAGTACCGTCAATTCTTGCAATGGGTAGCTATCCTTTTTCGTGACGTCGTTCAACTTGCGGTAGTCCACGCAAAACCTCATTTTCCCGTCCATCTTGTTTTATAATAGCCAGGTTTTTTTCCTACAAGTATGTTCGGTGTTGATTTTATTGCTGACCTCGACAACCCACAATTTGCTTTGTCCCACATCTCATCAACCTTTGCCCAGATGACTGCTTCCGATTTTGGTGGTATTTGCTGACACTCTTCCACCAGCACTCGTTTACTGCTGTAACCTCTCTCGTAGCTGAAAGGTAGTGCAATATCCATGTTCTTATATCGCATCGTCTTGCTTTGCATATCGATATTGATGCCTTGGTTGATTAAGAAGTCCACTCCAATTATGATTTCATCAACAATCTCTGCCACTATAAAATTGTGTATTACCGTGACGTTCCCAATTGCTACTTCACATGCTACTTCTCCATTACCTGTGTGTCCTCATCCTGTGGCGGTACGTAATCTTGCTCCAAGCAATGGTCTTATCTTCTTGATGACTAAATCTGATCGAATGATGGGATGGTGATGCACCCGTATCTACAGTCAGTAAACGTTCCTTTCCATCCACATGTCCTCCGATGATAAGATTGCTTAACCTTCTTCCATTTCCGAGATAGAGATTATGGGATACAATGGAGGGATCCAGCTGTCGCCCCTTGCGCTGACTCGCTTTAGTTTAACGATTGAGTGGACTTGGAGATTTGCTCATCTCCTCCGCTCTGCGTTTTACAGCCCCCGCGTTGTTGGAACTATTGGGACCCGGTGCTGCAATGTCGTGCAATGTGACCTGGGCTGCCGCACTTGAGACATTCATAATACGGCATTTTTTCCTGTTGTGATCACTTCAGGCTTCCAAAATAGTGTCCAGCTCATCTGGTCTCTCTACTTCCACACGATGTGCCTTGTATGCTGGTTTACTCAACATGGAGGCAGTTTCCTGAGTCAATGCATGGGATACCGTTTCAGCAAATGTTAGTTTTGGATTCGCATATGAAGCTCGTTTCGTTGCCACATCTCGTATGCCATTTATGAAGCTCTGGATTTTACCCTTTCAGTGTATTCCACGGGTGCTCCGTATGTGGAAAGATGAGCCAATTTTCAATATCTGGAGCAAACTCCTGCAAAGTCTCATTCGCATTTTGGTAGCGATTTTGCAACTCAATTTGATATATCTGTTTCCTATTCTCGCTCCGTAACGTACTCTCGACACCATGCCATCAATGCTTCATAACTCTTCCTTTCGTAGTCTGGAATAGTCTGTAAGATTTAAGCTGCAGGCATTTCATTGCCACGAACAGTACAGCAACTTTTATCTTCCACATTTCCATTGTTCACTGCAGCGGTCTTCTCAAACTGTAGCTTAAAGACCTGGAAGAACAGAACCGTCAAAGGATGGTGTCTTTACCTTTGGATACTCGCTGAAACTATAGGGCGATTTATTTACAACTCAGTATACGACCTCTCAAAGCTTCTATCTCGGCATCAATTTTTGTCTCGAGCTGTACAGTTTTTGTATCTGTGCTTCCAGCTTGATGTTACCCTTGCTTCCTGTGCTTCTAACTGCGAAGATATTTGTGCCACTCGCATGATAAGCGCTCCTCTTGTGCTTCCATCTTGGATGTAATCTGTGTCGACATTTCTGAAATACGCTCTTCTTGTGATTCCATCTTGGATGTTATGCGTGTCGCTTGCGATTTTAGTTGGATGCCATATATGTTTTCTGTTCCTACAGTTGGGATGACATACGCGACGACATTTCTAAAATGCGTGCCTCCTGTGATTCCATCTTGGATGTTATACGTGTTTTCTTGGGATTCTAGTTGTTTTTCCATCTTGATTTACTGTCTACGTCTGTGCAGATATTGCAGCTAATATCGTGTTCAAGTCTGTGTTCGCCATTGTCTGCTGTTTTTCATTTTTCTCTTCATTTCGTTGTTGTCTCGTCGCCATCAGATAAAAGACATACCCTTCCACGTCAGTTCCTTCTGCTTCCATTGCCTCTCGTAGTCTTGCCTGAAGTTCGAATTTATTGCCGGTTGTATTCAATCCACGGCTCTCCAACTCCTTCTCAATTGCTGGATCTTCAATTCACTCCACTTTGCCATGTCCTTGTTGTCCTCGAAATCTTCGGAATTTATTCAACAAGTCCTCTTCTGACACCAATTGTAACGAATTTACTGAATTCCGCTTATTCCAAATCTTCTGCTAACGTTCGAATCACTAAACTGTTGAATAATTCAAAATGGCTTTTATTAAAGTATTTCACTTATAATTCGCAAGCTAAGTATCTGTTGCCTAAACTAAACTGATTGTCGTGCCTCAACTGTTGCTGCTTTCATACTGCGCTCTTTCTAGGCGATCCTATTCCCAGAACTTACTAGTTAGTTATCAGCTATAAAATTACTCAGCTATAACTACAGATAAATAAATATCTAATATAGTACTTAGCTTCCCGCAAAAATGTTTTCCATAGATTCATTTAATAATAAAAATATGAATTACGAAAATGATCAATAATTCTTAAATTTTAATAAATCAAATAATTAATAATTTACCCCTAATGAATTATTAATTAATATTCAATTCGATTTTATAGCTTCTCTCATAGCCCATGCGCGTGTATATGTGAGTGATACTTGCACAAATGATTGCATACTTTTGGGAGTATCTCAGATATATGCATGTGTTTGTGCAGTTACTCTCCCCTGCTTGTATGGACATATGGGTAGACATAATGATTGATTTGTTGATGTGCATACAAGTCACTGCTTAGCATCGCTTAAAGATGATAGTATCCCTTTGTGTTGCTAATATTCGTCACAATAATAGCAAAATTAAATAAAATGGGACAAAATAAATAAAATTAGATGGAATAAAATAAAAATTTTATTAAAGAAAATAAATGAAGCAAAGTAAAATAAAATAAATAAATACAAAATATAAAATAATGATAAAATAAATAAATAAAATAAAACAAATAAAGTAAAATAAAATGGAATTAAATAAATAAAAATAAAATTATTACATAATTCGAAATGGATCTATCTGCGCAACTATGGCAGGTTGTCTGAAAAATTTTCTACTTACTATTCCAAAAACAAAATACAATTTTTCCAATTTAGAAAAATTAAAAAATAACAATAATTATCATTAGAAAAAAATTATTGGCCTTGAGCTCGAATCGAACCTTTAATCGTAAAATTATTACAATAAATAAAAAATAACATTAAAAAAATGCAATAACATGAAGCGAAACAAAATTTCAAAAATATTTATTGAATAAAATCAAGTGAATCAAAATAAAATGAAATTAAAAATAAATTTAAAAAAATTTCCAAAAATAGTAATACAAAAATTAAATAAAATGAAACAAAATCCAATAAAATAAAATAAAATAAAATTCAATCAAATAAAGTGAAATAAAATAAAACCATTTAATTAAAGAAGATAAAATGAAACAAATTTAAAAAAAAATAAAATAAAAACAAAATAAAAAATAATGATAATGATAAAATAAAATAAAATAAAATAAGGTAAAGTAATATAAAATAAAATAAAGTAAAATATATCTAATAACATAATAAATAAAAAAAAATAAATAAATAAAATTAAATTAAATTTAAAAAAAATTTCCAAAAATAGTAATACAAAAATTAAATAAAATGAAACAAAATCCAATAAAACAAAATAAAAAAAATTCAATCAAATAAAGTGAAATAAAATAAAACCATTTAATTAAAGAAGATAAAATGAAACAAATTAAAAAAAAATAAAATAAAAACAAAATAAAAAATAATGATAATGATAAAATAAAATAAAATAAAATAAGGTAAAGTAATATAAAATAAAATAAAGTAAAATATATCTAATAACATAATAAATAAAAAAAAATAAATAAATAAAATTAAATAAAATAAAATAAAAACAAAATAAAGTAAATTAAAAAAAATAAAACGAAAAAATACAATAAAATAAAATAAAATAAATCAAATTCAATGAAATAAAATTTAATAAAACAAAATAAACAACAATAAAAAAATCATAAAAATAAAATAAAATTTAATATAATAAGATTAAACAAAATAATATAAAAAAAAATAAATCTGCAAGTCTTTTATCATGAACGATGATACCTTACAGTTCTCCTTTTAATTTTTCCTACAAATTGACGGGACGGGACCTACATGTTTTACGCCGACTCCGTACGGCATGTGCAAGGCAGATGAGCTTCCACTCAGAAGCTACACTTAAATCGGTTCTTTATCTAAATTATGTCCCTTTAGCCGATATAAGCTATTAAAAAATGTAAATGTTACTTTGACCCATTTGTTAATTTTTTCTCTACACCACAGTAGTATACCATCAATTGCCTCATCTTGGAATATTCACGCAAGGAAATGATGTTTGTACATGGGGCAAAAATACGAAATGATTACATAGTCCAAAGGGCATTACTGTAAATTGAAGGCTGTTTTCTCTTTGTCTTCCTCCTTTACTTCCACTTGCCGGTAGCCACTTTTTAATTCTAGTATGGAAGCCCACCGTGAACCGGCTGATTGGACATTATAAGTGCGGCTTCATACCTGGTAAATGTACCATCGACCAGATTTTCACAATGCGCCAAATCTTGAAAAATCCAGTGAAAAGAGAATCGACACACATCACCTCTTCGTCGACTTTAAAGCCGCCTTCAACAGCACGAAAAGGAGCTGCCTATATGCCGCTATGTCTGAATTTGGTTTCCCCGCAAAACTTATACGGCTGTGCAAAATGACATTGAGCAACACCATCAGCTCAGTCAGAATTGGGAAGGACCTCTCCGAGCCGTTCGAAACTAAATGAGTTTCAGACAGGGTGACCCACTATCATGCGATTTCTTTAATTTGATGCTGGAGAAAATTATACTAGCAGCAGAACTTTACCGCACTGGAACAATATTCTATAAAAGCGTGCAATTACTGGCATATGCTGATGACATTGATATCATCGGCCTAAACACCCAAGCTGTTAGTTCTGCTTACTCCAAACAGGAAAAAGAAGCGGTAAAGATGGGTTTGATGGTGAATGAAGACAAAACGAAGTACCTGCTGTCATCGAGGATATAGTCAGCGCATTTACGCCGTAGCGACAACGCATTTTCTGCAAGCCATAATTTCGAAATAGTAAAATACTTCGTTTATTTGGGAACCAGCATCAACACTAGCAACAACATCAGCACTGAAATCCAGCGAAGAATCAATCTTGCCAATAAATGCTACTTTGGACTAGGTAGGCTATTGAAAAGTAAAGTTCTCTATCGGTGAACGAAATTCATACTCTACAAGTCACTTATCGTACCTGTTCTGCTATATGGGGCAGAAGCATGGACCATGACAACATCAGATGAAGCGGCTCTGGGAATGTTCGAGAGAAAAGTTCTTCGAAAGATTTATGGACCTCTACGCGTTGGGGATGGCGAGTACCGAAGAAGATTTGATGATTATCTGTAGGAGCTATACGCAGACAGCGAATTGAAACGCAGCGGCTGCGATGGCTAGGCCATGTTATGCGAATGAAAGGTGATGCTCCGTCCAAAAAAGTGTTTCTAGCGGAACCCGCCTATGGAAGCAGAGGTAGAGGGCGGCCCCCACTCCGTTGGATGGACCAGGGGAAAACGATTTAAGATCCCTTGGTGTGACCAATTGGCGCCGGTTGGCGGAGCGAAGGAGCGACTGGCGCGCCTTGTTGGACAGCCATAACCGTTTAGACGGTTAAGCGCCAATTAAGTAAGTGGAAAACCATTTCGTACCAGATAGCTAGTCCAAAGTATCGTCAATTCTTGGTAATGGGTAGCTATCCTTTTTAGTAACGTCGTTCAACTTTCGATAGTCCACGCAAAACCTCATTTTTCCATTCTTCTTCTTCACAAGTACCACCGGTGGGCTCCATGGACTAGCTGATGGTTCGATGACGCCGCTGTCGCTCATTTCTTGTATAATTTGACTCATAACTTCCCGTTTCGCCAGTGGAACACTATGTGGAGCTTGACGGATCGGCCTCGTATCTCCACTGTCAATTTGATGTTTCACAACGTTGGTGCGGCCTGGTTTGGAGCCATCTTTGTCAAATATGTTGGCATACTTTAGGAGCAGTTGTCTTTCCTTACTCTGAAAGGCTTCCTCTAGTCCCTCCGTCCATGCCGTGATATCATTTGTAAGATCATTATTACTAGATGAAACGTGTTCCTGGAGCTGTTCACAGTTAATAACTACTTTAGCCTCTTGGCATCTTCCCAAAATAGCTCCTTTGCTCAGTTTGAGTGGTGACGTGAACTCATTGAGTACTCTTACCGGAATACGTCCATCCTGTTTTGGTCATAGCCAGGGTTTTTCCTACAAGTACGTTCAGTGTTGATTTGTTTGCTGCCTCGACAACCCACAATTTGTTTGTCCCACAATATCCATCAACCTTTGCCCAGATGACTGCTTGGGATTTTGGTGGTATTTGCTGACTCTCTTCCACCAGCACTCGCTTACTGCTGTAGTCTCTCTCGTAGCCGAAATTAAGTGGTACGTCCATGTTCTTATATCGTATCGTCTTGCTTTGCATATCGATCTTGATGCCCTGGTCGATTAAGAAGTTCACTCCAATTATGATTTCATTAACAATCTCTGCCACTATAAAATTTCGTACTACCGTGATGTTCCCAATTGCGACTTCACATGCTACTTCTCCTAAAATCATGGTGTCTTCTCCAGTGGCTGTACGCACTCTTGCTCCATGCAATGGTCTTATCGTCTTGTTTACTAAATTCGCTCGAATGATGGAATGAGATGCACCCGTATCTACAGTCAGTAAACGTTCCTTTCCATCCACATGTCCTCCGATAGTAAGATTTCTTGAACTTCTTCCAATTTTCGAGATAAAGATTATGGGGCATTCAATCGAGGGAGCCAGCTGTCGCCCTTTGCGGCTGACTCGCTTTAGTTTAACGATTGAGTGGACTTGGAGATTTGCTCATCTCCTTCAGCTCCGCGTTTACGGCCACCCGCGTTGTTGGAACTATTGGGATTGGTACTGCAATAACGTGCAATGTGCCTTGGCTTTCCACACTTAAAGCATTTGACGGCACCGTCGTTTTTCTGCTTCGTTCCTTTCAAAGCTTCAAAAATTGTGCTACCCAGTCTGGCCTTTCCACTTCCACGCGATGGGCATTATACGCTGGTTTACTCAATAGTGAGGCAGTCTCCTGAGTCACTGCATGGGATACTGTTTCAGCGAATGTTAACTTTGGGTTTGCGTATGTAGCTCGCTTCGTTTCCACGTCCCGTATGCCACTTATAAAGCTCTGGATTTTTACCCTCTCAGTGTAGTCCACGGGTGCGTCCGCATTTGTTGCGTGAGTCAATCTTTCAACATCCGAGGCAAACTCCTGCAAAGTCTCGTTAGCTTTTTGGTACAGGTTTTGCAATTCTATTTGGTAGATCTGTTTCCTGAGTTCGCTTCCGTACCGTCGTTCTACAGCGGCCATCAATTAATCATAACTGTTACGTTCGTACTCTGGGACAGTCTGTAATATCTCAGCAGCTGGTCCTATTAAAGCCACGAACAATGCAGCAACTTTATCTTCGGCATACTAGTTGTTCGCTGCTGACCTCTTCTCAAATTGGAGCTTAAATAACTGGGAAGGAACAGAACCATCAGACGTTGGGGATATTACCGTCAGAGTAGACGTTGAAGTGATTGGACGGTTCAATTGTAACTCCTGAATCCGATCTTTCAAAGCATCCATCTCGGCCTCGATTTTATCTTGCCTTTCACTAAAAACCACCAACTGCGATGAGAATTTTGTTTCCTGTGCCTCCAGCTACGAGGATATGCAATCCTCTTTTGCTTTCAACTGCTCAGCCAACTGAGATGTCATATTTGTGTTCTTCCAGTTGTGATGCCATATATGTCTTCTGTTTTTTCAGTTGGGATGACATATGCGACGACATTTCTGAAATTCATGCCTCCTGTGCTCCCATCTTGGATATTATACGTGTTTCCTGTGATTCCATCTTGGATGTTATACGGTTCTCCTGCGATTAAGCAGATATTGCAGCTAAGATCGTGTTCAAATCTGAGCTCGTAACTGTCTGCGATGTTTCGTTTTTCTCTTCAATTTTTGGTTGTGGTCTCGTTGCCATCGAGATAAAGGACATCATCGTCCACATTAATTCCTTCCGACTCCATAGCGTCTCGTAGTCGCGCCTTAAGTTTGAGTTTATTGCCGGTTGTATTCAATCCACGGCTCTCCAACTCCTTATTCAGTTGCTGGATCCTGAATTCAATCAACTTTGCCATGTCCAAGTTGTATTCGCACTCTTCGGAATTTATTCAACAATTTCTCTTCTGACACCAATTGTAACAAATTTAATGAAACTCCTCTTATTTGCAACATTCTGCTAACGTTCGAATCACTAAACTGTTGAATAAATAACTCCAATATTCGATAATGCAAAATGGTCTTTATTAAAGTACTTTACAATAACACTTCTACTTCTCAACAAATAGCGTGCTTAAATCAAACTGATTGCCATGCCTCAGCTGACGCTGCTTTTATAATATTCGGTTTCCTCGTTTGCAGAAATATGCATAGGCGTTTCTAGAATTTACTATTTGTTTATCAGCTATAACTCAGATGCACGTTATAGCTTCTCATATGCGCGTGTATATGCGAGTGATACTTCCAAAGATGATTGCCTACCTTTGGGAGTATCCCAGATATGTGCATGTGTTTGTGCTCTCCGCTGCTTGTATGGACATAGGTATATACATAATGATTGACTTGTTGATGTGCATACAAGTCACTGCTTAGTATTGGCTTAGAGATGATAGTATCCCTTAGCGTTGCTAATATTCGCCACAATATTATCTCAAATGCAAATTTTCTATTGTAGTACATCTTATTCTTTTCACTGTACTATACAAGTTTCTGTTATCAAAAACAAATACATTACTTTAGTTGAGTTGAGGATTGTCTTTGGCAAAAAACATCATAAATAACTTTTTTATCCATGACTCTCGTGCATCATTGAATTTTGCGCATTTTCCAAAATCAGTCGAACTTGTAATGTGGTGAATGGGAGCGAGATCGAACAGAGTGACCACGATTTTGAGTGGTGAGACCACCCTCGTGGTTGCGGTTGTCATACGCGATGCCACCAACTGAGCAGCTGTAAGCAACTGTTTTTTTAACCATTAATACATACATAATGAGACCACGTTGTATATTTATTTGTAATTTTATGCATACTTAAATATTGCATTTTGTATGCATATTTTTTCCATTCACAACGCCTATTAAGTTAAGCACCTGCTGTTTGACGCACTCCAACTTGGCACACAATTTCATGGTAACATTCATTAATATATGTACATATTTACGTCTTAACAATATTTACATATTGCACAGCGAGATCTGAAACAAATTAAATGTCGACTTTTGGAAGCTACACCCAAAAAAAATTCTAAAAACGAGGTAAATAGCTATTACTAACTTACTTTATTGGCGTTTAAACCAAACGGTTATGGCGCCAGTCGATTTTTCATCAATTGGTCACGACCAATTTTTTTCTACCAGGCGCTTCTCTCGCTGGGTGAGGGCTGCCCTTTTCCTCTGCTTCTGTAGGCGGGTTCCAATAAGAATACTTTTTTGGCAGGAGCCTATCTTTCATTGGCATAACATGGTGCCCGCATAAGGCTCGTTCAGCTCATCAATAAATCTTCGTCGGTAACTCGCCATCGTTGAAGCGTAGTGGCTCATAAATCTTTCGAAGAACTTTTCTCTCGAGCACTCCCTAAGATTGTCAGGGTCCATGTCTCTGCAGCAGAACTTTGCAGAATAGGTACGACAATTTCATTCAGCATTAGATCCTTCTTTCCGCTTCTCTTTCCAGTTTTAAGTAAGCAGAATTCTCAAATCTGCTCTCTGAGGGCACAAGTAACCCCGACGTAATGCAGGAATATTTGGAGAATTTCTCTAAAGCACATCGTACAGCCGCTGAGAAAAATGTTATTTACCGGCGACCAGGAAAAACACAACTGGTACGATGAAAAATGCTGCGTTGCAACCGAAAGAAAAGATTGCCTACATGACTACTTAAAAGCGAAAGCAACAAGAAGAGTGTGTGAACGCTACCGCGAGTTGAAAGAGAAGCAAGACGCCTTTACAGGAAAAAAAGCAGAGGAAGAAAGGCGTGAATGTGAGGCGCTTCAACTAGCTGCGGGCACAAGAATAAGGCCCGAAACTTTCATCGAAAAATCTAGCGGCAGGAGAAGGTTTTAAGCCCGGCGCAAACCATGTAAAAACTAGAAAGTACTATGATTATGGATGGAACACTGCTCTATGCTCCTAAATTGATAGAGCGATTAAACTTCCAGATAAGATGATGAACTCGCGGCCGCAGTTGATGTGTGATGGAATAAATTTTCCCCCAGCCGACTATAATGAAGTTAGAACAGTGATAAGCAGATTAGGCCGCTGGCGCTGATGGATTTCCTGTGGAGCTATTCAAACACGACGGAGAAGAGATGGTAAGGCACATGCATTAACTTCAAAATATGGTCGAACGAGATTGTTGTTATATGCCATAGCTTAGGCATCGGTTCCATGACACTACTTTCTGTAATAGGTCGTAAGTTTTATCATTCTTAATTTGTTTCATTAGAGAAAAGCTCGTTTAATTTCTATCCAAACGTAGCCATAGGACCCATTTATTCTGCAATTATCTCGGTCGGCCCATACAAAGATGCGCCCCGTTTATGTTTCCGTCGACGTCTTTCCTGGTTTCACTCCGTCTAGAGCAATGAAGCCTCTCTATCTATGCCATGGATCTCAGCTAGAGTGGTTTACGCAATAATTCTAGTTGCATACCCCAACCACCCCGCGAACACCTCCTCATTTCAAATTTGCTATACAAAATAGAAAACTATTTCCAGTGAATAGAAATTAGACACAACATCATCTCAAATGAGTCTGTGCTGTATTTTAATTGCAAAAAAAAGTTATAGCCAATTATTGACTTAATATCGCGCACAAAAAGCAATGAAAAGAAAACTACAAAAAATTGCCAAGCAATAGTGTGAGCAGTTGACATAAAAAGCATATAAGATCCAGATGAAAACTATAAACCAATGCGGCTGTTATTGAACAAAGCCTAAAGACAGACTGCGGAGGTTGAATAAATTTAGTGGACTACGGCAAATGAATATAATCGAGCCGTCTCTGTCTGTAAACTACAAAATTTAATAGCTAACAAGTGTGACTCTAAAAGCCTACTATAATACATGCAGCGTGTGTATACCCAACTCACCAATGCCAGCATATTTAAGTTTTTAACGACAAATGCTTGTAAATAACGGCAAGTTGGACGCCCGAAGGGCTAGCAGCGACAAGAGAAAAACTTAAGGTATTCCACTTCCTTATGCAAGTGCTTCTCCAGATTTACATGTCAGATGTATCCTGACATAGCCGAGACCTCCGGTGAGTTAGGCCAACACGCGTGTTGGCCACAATTTATACACCTATCGCTGGCTTTGATGGAGCTTTACCAGCTGAGAAATGAAATGCAGAGTAAAATTTTCCTTTATATTTCCTACGCCGTATGGACGCCTCTCACCTCTTTCTCAGGGAGTCTAATATTTTTATATTAAGAAACATTATTAAAATAAAAATAATACGATGTTGTTAATGAGTTGTTTTTTAAATATATAAGTCCCTGAGGAAGACGTGAGACGTGAAAACGCGTTTAACTATACGCGTTTATACTAACGATTTTTAGCTATGACCCCTTCGCTTTTTTCGCCGTA
>JARSSU010035772.1:0-23129 GCA_029619165.1 Eurosta solidaginis | reverse complement strand
CTTACGTGTATAGCATATATTTTGTCGAAAAATCATTGAGATCGGTGGTATATATAGGATTATCTCATACAACCGATTGTCAGATAAGAAACTGTGCGCAATTTGCCCTTTTTAACAGCTAGACGCTTCAAATTTCCATATGCTTACGTATAAACATAATATACATATTATATATATAGATTATTATACTTCATATAAACTGTCATTTTTGCCCTTTTTTACGGCTAGAAGCTTCAAAATTCATCAATTTCATCAAATAGTTTTACGTTTAGTCATTATATTTTGAAATACGTGATTGTAGTCATAGTTTTTACAGCAGACACAAAAAACGTGAAGCTTTGCATCCTCACACCGTTACCTACTATTTTTATACCTTTCATGAAAATGAAATGGTATATTAATTTCGTCACGAAACCGAAAATTGTAAGTCCTTAAAGGAAAAAAGATAGACCCACCATTAAGTATACCGAAATAATCAGGTTGAAGAGCTGAGTTGATTTAGCCATGTCCGTCTGTCCGTCTGTCCGTCTGTCTGTTTGTATGCAAACTAGTCCCTCAATTTTTGAGATATCTTGATAAAATTTGGTGAGCGGATGTATTTGGGTGTCCGATTAGACGTTTGTCGGAACCGACCGGATCGGACCACTATAGCATATATCCTCCATACAACCGATTTTTCAGAAAAAGAGGATTTTTGTAATATCTTACCCAATTTAACAGATTGAAGCTTCAAACTTCACCATATACTTTCGTATATTGCACATATTGTTGCCTGAAAAAATTGATGAGATCGGTCGTATATATAGTATATATCCCCCACAACCGATTGTTCAGATAAGGAACTTTTCGTAATTACTGCCCTATTTTAAGAGCTAGAGGCTTCAAATTTCAACGAATGCTTACGTATATAGCATATATTGTTGTCTGAAAAAATCATAAAGATCGGTGGTATATATAGTATATATATGGTGGTATATATAGTATATATATATAGTATATATATATATATATTTTCCCAAATTTTAGCCCCATTTTAACAGCTAGAAGCTTCAAATTTCACTGAATACTTACGTATATAGCATATATTGTTGTCTGAAAAAATCATAGAGATCGGTTGTATATATAGAATATATCTCATATAACCGATTGTTCAGATAAGAAACTTTTCGCAATTTCTACCCCATTTTAACAGCTATAAGCTTCAAATTTCACCGATTGCTTACGCATATAGTATGTATTGTTGTGTCAAAAAATCATAGAGATCGGTGATATATATAATATATATATGATGGTATATATTGTATATATATATAGTATATATATTTTTTTTTGCGATTTCGGCCCCATTTTAACAGCTAGAAGCTTCAAATTTCACCAAATGCTTACGTGTACAGCATATATTGTTATCTGAAAAAATCATAGAGATCGGTGGTATATATATTATATACCCCATATAAACTGTATTTCTTTGCCCCTTTTTTAGGGCTAGAAGCTTCAAAATTCATCAAATTTCATCAAATAGTTACGTTTACGTCACATATTTTTGAAATACGTGATTCGTAGTCATAGTTTTTACACGCAGACCACAAAAAACCTGAAACTTTGCATCCTCACACAAAGTACCTACCTATTTTTTATTTTATATTTATCTTAAAAATCGTTTAGGTATGTAAATCTGTTCATTATATATTTCTTATCTTATACATCCGATTATTGGAGATTATGAACGGCATACGATTATTGTTCAGCCCCATTCATGAAAGGTATGAAGTCTTCGGCACAGCCGAAGACAGTCCCGTTCTAACTTGTTTTTCTTGCTTCTGCTGCTTCTTCATTATATTAGCACACTTGAACTACTGCACCAGTTCGACTAATTTATGTTTGTGGACACAAGTGTCATTTCGTTATAAAAGTCGATTTATATAGTAAGTTTTGTTTGTGTAATAGGAGTATGAATGAATGAATATTTACCTGTAAATACCAGTACAAAACATTCATTTTTCTACAAACACAGACAAAAACACATGAATGCGGGTAAGCGTGTGTTTGTTCAGAGGATTATATATTTCATTCTTTCCTTCGCCCCTTTTGTGTAGACAATATTTACATGTGTGTATGTAGTTGCTGTAGTGCATTATAAAGAATGCGACGAAGTGTTGAAAGTAAGCGACACAAATCGACAAAACGATAAAGAATTCTTAACATGCAATTTTGCATGTTCAACGTGGCGTTTACTTGTTGTGCTAAAACTTATTAAAGTAAAAGGAAGTATGTATGTATGTATATAAGTATGGCGTGTATAAAAGTTGTATTCATGTAGATATGCATAAGTGAAGTTTCTATGTTATGTATATAATGTAGTAGCGATAAAGATGTGAAAGTAAGTTTGCCTGATGAAAGATGACATTTAATTTGTGGTGTTGAAGCTACTTATGTATGTACATATGTATGTATGTATTCATGCAGCTGATGATTGGAAAAATTTAAGTTAGTTTGAAAATTTATAAATGCATGTTTAAAATGTTTGTAAGAACGCCAAGAAACAATGTCTGTTTATATTTTGTCGGTGCTCAAGCAAAGAAAAAAGTTTAAAAATACCGCCCGGTGAATTTGGGGTGATCAAAATTTTCGACCTGTGAGAGTCCTAAAAACAGCTAAAATCGATCCCTTGAAGTCGGGTTGGAGTAAAAGACCATTTGACAGATAAATACTAAAACAATAAAACGAAATATAGAACTTGGGATTATAAATAAACAAGTTATGAAAGAAAATTTTTTTAGCTGTTTTGGACTCCCGCAGAACAAACATTTTTATCACCCTAAGTTTACCGGAAAGTCGTCTTATATCGGCGGGGGAGGGATGGTAATAGCACAAAAACACAATAGCACGCACCCAATACAGTACAAGTCTCACATCAGATTCCAGCATAGTCGAGGCAGAAGCAAGCATACAAATTTCTTCCCTAACCAGTACGGCCGCACTGGATATCCATGGAACGCGATCTCACTAAAGTGTTTATATTAAATAAAGATACTCATCAGCTATACGATAAAGTTGTCGGCATTACTGAATGCTTCATTAACGTAGTAAATGCGATACTTCAAAAAGAAACATAAGTTGCTGGCAAAAACCATAGAGGCTAATCGGAGGGCCGAGCTGAGGTAATACATCGCCAATATGTAACTTAAAGATTCTTAGATCCTTTCACTAAAAAAATTAAGGAGCCAACTTGCTCCACAAAAACTAGGAAGTTCAAATGAATAGAAAACAATGAGATTTAAAGTTAACAAGGTATCTTTATTAAATGGTTAAATATTAACTTATAGACAACTCGACTTAATTGTACGCATCCCCGACAGCAACTGCCCAAACGTTCTTGGCAGTTTGTCAGCAGCGGCATCGGCGCAACCGTTACGCAAGTGTGTTCGAATGCCGATGAGAATAACCGCGGCCTTGATTTCCCACAAGCGTTGCATTATGCAATTATTGGTATTTCATTTCATGACGAAATACAAATATGCTGATGCTGCAGCGCGTGTAACGATCGTTGGGAAGCAAATGTGCTAACGTTGCGGCGGGTGTGTTGATCGAACGTCGAAATGGTATGACTGAGCAGTGGCTGAGCGTGTTAACTTGTATATATGTATGGTAAACAAGCTTTAAAGAAAGCACAATGAAAGAAGATGCAGATTTGTCTGCAACAGCACAAAAAGCTATCAGGGAATGCTGCTATAACATGATTACACTATGTTCAACGTCATGGAATATAATATCTAGCCAGATCCGGCAGGGGTTTTTCTATTGCATACGAGTTTTTTTCGGATCCACCTCCTGCATGGCTTCCACCAGGTTGCGTTTTACCTAATGTAGAATCGCGTTCACAAGCTTTTTTGACACGAAATAGCTCATCATATATGGGTGGGTCTCGGTTTGGACATTCCATGCTACATCCGTAATAACAACAAGTAAGGGTGTCTAAGTTCGGGTGTAACCGAACATTATATACGTAGCGTGAGCTTCAATTGTACATTTCATTTTAGATAAATTACTTTTCAACATAACACGTGGCACCTCCCGCTTAAAAAAAAATGTCGCACCATTTCCTCTTACATTAAAACTTGATAAGTGAAATATCATTGATTCAAAACTATTTTTTGCTAAGTTATAGCTTATTATTCTAGTCTACGACGCTTTTAAACTTGTTTTCTATCTAAGTTGCTGCGGTCTTTAACCGATCCCGTCCATTTTTACTAGAAATATTTTCTGCTATAAGGAAAATAAATGCACACAATTTCCTTACGATATGTTAATTTTTCTTCGAGTTATGGCTCCGGAAGCATAGCAAATTGCTTAGTCATAAAGAGGGCGATGCCACACCCATTTTCAAAAATTTTAGTGTTTTCCAATTTAAAATCATAATTTAATTTAGAAAGTAAAATTCTATATTCTGATACAAAGATCTTTTTCGCTAAGATATAGCTTATTTTATTCGTCTACGACCCTTTTAAAAATCTTTTATATAAAAGTGGGCGTGGTCCTATTTCGTTAATTTTTCTTCAAAGCATTCCTTAAATTAAGGGCGACCTCTCTGCCGAATTTTGTTACGATAGGTGTAACGATTTTTATACTAAGTTGAGCAGAGCTCAGAGAGTATATTAACTTTGATTGGTTAACGGTTGGTTGTACAGGTATAAAGGAATCGAGATAGATATAGACTTCCATATATCAAAATCATCAGTACCGAAAAAAAATTTGATTGGGACATGTCCGTCCGTCCGTCCGCCCGTTAACACGATAACTTGAGTAAATTTTCAGGTATCTTGACGAAATTTGGTATGTAGGTTCCTGAGCACTCATCTCAGATCGCTGTTTAAAATGAACGATATCGGACTCTAACCACGCCCACTTTTTCGATATCGAAAATTTCGAAAAATTGAAAAAGTTCGATAAGTCATTACCAAAGACGGATAAAGCGATGAAACTCGGTAGGTGAGTTGAAAATATGTCGCAGAATAGAAAACTTGTACAGTTTTCGACAATGGGCGTGGCACCGCCCACTTTTAAAAGAAGGTAATTTAGAAGTTTTGCAAGCTGTAATTTGCCAGTCGTTGAAGATATCATGATGAAATTAGGCAAGAACGTTACTGCTACTGCTATATGTATGCTTAATAAAAATTAGCAAAATCGGAGAACGGCCACGCCCACTTTAAAAAAAAATTTTAAAATCAAATTAAAAAAAAAGTTAATATCTTTACAGTATATAAGTAAATTATGTCAACATTCAACTCCAGTAATGATATGGTGCAACAAAATACAAAAATAAAAAAGTTTTCAAAATGGGCGTGGCTCCGCCTTTTTCATTTAATTTGTCTAGGATACTTTTAATGCCATAAGTCGAACAAAAATTTACAAAACCTTGTGAAATTTGGTAGGCGATTAGATTCTAGGACGATAACGGTTTTCTGTGAAAAGGGGCGAAATCTGTTAAAGCCACGCCCAGTTTTTATACACAGTCGACCGTCTGTCCTTCCGCTCGGCCGTTAACAGGATAACTTGAACAAAAATCGATATATCTTTATTAAACTAAGTTCAGGTACTTATCTGAACTCACTTTATAATGGTGTAAAAAATGGGCGATATCCGACTATGACCACGCCCACTTTTTCGATATCGAAAATTACTAAAAATGAAAAAAAAATGCCATAAAAATATACCAAATACGAAAAAAGGGATGAAACATGGTAATTGGATTGGTTTATTGACGCGAAATATAACTTTAGAAAAAAACTTGGTAAAATGGGTGTGACACCTACCATATTAAGTAGAAGAAAATGAAAAAGTTTTGCAGGGCGAAATCATAAGCCCCTGGAATCTTGGAAGGATAACTGTTCGTGGTATTACATATATAAATAAATTAGCGGTACCCGACAAATGATGTTGTGGGTCACCCTGGTCCACATGTTGGTCAATATCTCGAAAACGCCTTCACATATACAACTACCACCACTCCCTTTTAAAAGCCTCATTAATACCTTTAATTTGATACCCATATCGTACAAACAAATTCTAGAGTCAGTCCTGGTCCACCTTTATGACGATAACCCTAAATGGCGTCCACATATAGAACCATGGTCCTCTCAAAATACTCTTTAATACCATCCATTTGATACACATGTCATACAAACACATTCCAGGGTTACCCTAGATTCATTTTCCTACATGGTGATTTTCCCTTACTTTGTCTCCATAGCTTTCAACTGAGTATGTAATGTTCGGTTACACCCGAACTTAGCCTTCCTTACTTGTTGATTTATGGTTCATAATATTTGTAAAATTGATTTTATCACAAGTGGGTGGTGCCACGCCCATTTTAAATTTTTTTCAAATTTTTATCAAGAGTCTCACTGTCAGTCCACAAGTCGAATTTCAATATTCTAGGTGTGTTATTAAATAAATAATCAAGTTTTTTGTGTTTTCAAAAATGTTATATATATATAAAAGGTGGGCGAGGTTATCATCCGATTTCGCTCATTTTCAATACCAATCTATTCTGTTTTCAGATAAGCTCGTGTACCAAATTTGGTGAAGATATCTCAATATTTACTCAAGTTATCGTGTTAACGGGCCTGCAACACTTCTCGCGCTCTAGCAATCACCCGAATGTTTGCGTAGATGCTAAACAGACAGACCCCACTCCCCTCCCAGGTATCCCACCAACTTGGGTCTATCTGTAACTAAATTCATGGGACACCTGCTCCAGAAAATTTTTGTTTCCCTGGAAGTATATGAGTTATTTAGCAAACACCATGGGCTGAGACTGGCGCCGAGTACTCCAACTTACTTGATATGAAGTCTAAGCATGTACAAATGATAATAGTATCTAAGCCAAAACCCTAAGTGTCGAAGCGTAGTTACAGGCTGAATTTCAGCCACTCTCCCAATAGTGTCCACCTCATAAATATTCAGTACGGAATTCAAACTAGAGTTGGTGTTATACGAGGCGCCCCTCTGATTTCAAATGGGGCGATTCGCTGTGATTTTCATAATTTTAATATAAGTGGCAGTGCGTAGTTCACTCCATAAGATATACGCTCCCTAGAAGATCAATCGCCTGCCAAACGTGTAATAGAGCACGTGCATCATCCATGGGGAGATTGTTCGTTAATGTATACACGGAAGCAATACAAGCTGACTCAATCCTATTTACTTAACACAATGAGAATTGCTATCAAGTACGTGAAAGGGCACTTAACCCTATTGGATAGTACCGACAATACGCCGCCATTCTAAGGTGTTCTGAATTCATCTTGTACCATTTCGTGAATAGCATTGAGTTGTTTTCACCTTGTCCGTAGAATTCAGAATACCTTGTAACCACACTCAGGTACCCTGTTAAATTTCTCGAAGGTCGTACGAAAATTTCTCTCTAACGAGTATTTCCATGCGACAGTAAAGGCTATCACTTGGCAATACCTTCATTGGAGGTCTTAGTTAAGTTCGTTTAAGACTGCGGCCCAGAGGAGAGAAGACAGAACACCTCTGTGGCGTTCAACTTTCGACTGTCCTCGGTGTCACTTGCCCATTCAAAGCAAAAGCACCTTCGTTCGCTGCCTAGTATACACGTGAGAGAGACCCCACTTGCTTTGTGAGCGTTAAGCTGTTTTGCACAGAAATTGTTTGCTGGCGAAACGTCCATGAATGCTGATCCCTATTTGAGCTTGGTGCCTTCCTGCAGCAACCCCGGAGCAGAGGTAAGTACACCATGGAACACCCGCTGAATGCCCTATAAGATAAACCCTCTTAAAACTGAGACAGGTTAGTTATATTGGGCATTTAGAAAAATCTCTATTTGCAGAATGTGACCCGCAGCTTTCTTAACTCGTACTCTCCAATTGAAAGCCCGTTAGATTCCGGTTGAAGCTTTGGAACTGCTTCGGGGTTGTGTTTGGCGGAGTTGGTTTACAGGGCAGTCAGATTGAGTTTTTCATATCCATGATCTCGAACATTGCTTTCGAAGACCTCGTTTACTAGTGGAATTTATACTAAAAGCGCCGACCGATCGTCGGCTTGCTCTACGAGCTTAAAACCATAGTGCCAACCTTAATAATCAAGAGAAAATTATGGTCCCTAGTAGCAATTATGTAGGCCGCAGAGATAGTACTGGCATCCGGTTCCACTCTTTCGTGAAAATGGCTCCGTCCTCTGTTTATGTATAGTGATTTCGCCAAACGTTCTCTATGCATCCTCACCACCTTAGACTTATTTGAGGTGATTTCAGCTCCCGGCAACCGCCTTGTCCTTCCGTTGTACCGGAATCCCTCGACCCGTCGTCTCTTTCCCTGTTCAGTGTGCTAACGTACCCCGCTGTGTTCGATGGTTTTCCCAAATATATGCACTAAATCTTTCTAATAAGCTTTGTTGTTGATATTACCCTTGTCCAAACAAATTAACGTACCTACTCAAAGCCGCTCTCTGGATCTGGATATACATCTGTGTTAAATGGCTCAATGGTTGTCTATGATAAACTGGGAGACAACGCATGGGTTGGCGATTACTCTCATGAAATGCGTGCGTAGTCAAACCGTGCGCAGAAACACCAATCCAGCTGCAACGGAGCCCGAATGTACATTATGGCATGCAAGATTCAACAGTACATAAACAGCTGCAGGAACTTCAAACCTTTGTGTTTATATTTTTGTCTACCTATTTTACACATCTGGAAATGAAGCCTTTGGAAAATACCCTTCACATGCGACGTTCGTGTTTGTAATAAACGACAAAAAGAAAACAAGTAAGACGGGACTGCTTCGGCTGTGCCGAAGACTTCATACCTTTCATGAATGGCGCTGAACAATAACCTTATCCCGTTCGTAATCTCCGAATAAACGGATGTATAAGATAAGAAATATATAGTGAACAGATCTGCATACCTTAACGATTTTTAAGATAAATATAAAATAAAAAAAAACAGGTAGGTACTTTGTGTGAGGATGCAAAGTTTCTGGTTTTTTGTGGTCTGGGTGTAAAAACTATGACTGCGAATCACGTATTTCAACAATATATGACGTAAACGTAACTATTTGATGAAATTTGATGAATTTTGAAGCTTCTAGCCGTAAAAAGGGGGCAAAAATTGAGTTTATATGGGGTATATAATATATATACCACCGATCTCTATGATTTTTTCAGACAACAATATATGCTATAACGTAGCATTTGGTGAAATTTGAAGCTCTAGCTGTTAAAACGGGGCAGAAATTGCGCAAAGTTTATTATGAACATCGTTGTATGAGATATACTATTATACAACGATCTCTATGATTTTTTCAGACACAAATAGCTATACGAGCAATCGGTGAAATTTGAAGCTTATAGCTGTTAAAATGGGGTAGAAATTGCGAAAAGTTTCTTATCTGAACAATCGGTTGTATGAGATATATACTATATATACAACCGATCTCTATGATTTTTTCAGACAACAATATATGCTATATACGCAAGTATTCGGTGAAATTTGAAGCTTCTAGCTGTTAAAATGGGGCTAAAATTTGCGAAAATATATATATATATATATATACTATATATATATACTATATATACCACCATATATATACTATATATACCACCGATCTTTCTGCTTTTTTCAGACAACAATATATGCTATATACCTAAGCATTCGTTGAAATTTGAAGCCTCTAGCTCTTAAAATGGGGCAGTAATTACGAAAAGTTCCTTATCTGAACAATCGGTTGTGGGGATATATACTATATATACGACCGATCTCATCAATTTTTTCAGGCAACAATATGTGCAATATACGAAAGTATATGGTGAAGTTTGAAGTTTCAATCTGTTAAATTGGGTAAGATATT
Source organism: Eurosta solidaginis (assembly GCA_029619165.1). Classification (NCBI taxonomy): domain Eukaryota; kingdom Metazoa; phylum Arthropoda; class Insecta; order Diptera; family Tephritidae; genus Eurosta; species Eurosta solidaginis. Next base: position 13,257 of record JARSSU010035772.1, on the reverse strand, counting down.
ACAAAAATCCTCTTTTTCTGAAAAATCGGTTGTATGGAGGATATATGCTATAGTGGTCCGATCCGGTCGGTTCCGACAAATGTCTAATCGGACACCCAAATACACCCGCTCACCAAATTTTATCAAGATATCTCAAAAATTGAGGGACTAGTTTGCATACAAACAGACAGACGGACAGACGGACAGACGAACATGGCTAAATCAACTCAGCTCTTCAACCTGATTATTTCGGTATACTTAATGGTGGGTCTATCTATTTTCCTTTAAGGACTTACAATTTTCGGTTTCGTGACGAAATTAATATACCATTTAATTTTCATGAAAGGTATAAAAAATTAAAACAGCCAGCAGTAACAACAAAAGACTACACAGCACAACCTTCACTTTTGTTGAGTTCAAAATAAGAATTGAAATGCCTTTCGGCAATAAAACATATTCTTGAACAAAGTGTGGAGCAAGGGGAGCTAGAAGCAACATGCATGCTGCGCTTCAACGCATACACACATAGCTATTCATACAGTAATGTAGCAATAACAATATGTAAGGCAAAGAAAATACGCAACAAAATGGCCGTTAGTGTGTTGTTGCTGCTTGGTTGGTAACATTTCATTTTATTTATGACTGCCAATGCAACAACCAAAAGGACAATGCGGTACATAGATCAACAATAGCAACAACAATAACACAAGTAATGCATATAACAAGCGGAAAGGTTGTACATTTTTCTCTAAGCAAAACAAATTTCATGCTTCATGCCATTGCTGTTGCTGATGCTCGTACAAACATATATGCAGGGATTGTAACAGTTCAAAGTTTCATTGTAAAAGTTGCCTTTTAATCACTCTTTTTAGAATTTTATTTTACCAAAATGTAATAATTATATTCAAGTTGTTTTTCCATTTTATCTCTCCCTTACTATCTTTCTCTGTCTGTATCTCTCTCTTAAACTCCCTCTCCGTCTTCTTCCCCGCTCCACTCATAACTTTGTCTTAGTCCAACTCGATCTTTTCTCCTAATTCTCTCGTTCTTCTTAATTTTTTTCTTTTCCCTGGTTTCTCTCCCCAAATTTCTAGCGGTTCATCTGATAAATAAATATGCGATATATTAATGTAAATAAATTATAAAAAGCTGCGCTATAAGTTAGATTTGTATGCCTCTAGTACGGAACATGGGAAAATAGTGCCGTAAGTATCTCTTAATCAAAGAGAGAAGCTACCAATGTACGCAGTCACACCATAAATATGATTTTTTTATTGACCGGTCCCTGGTCTCGTGAAAAGAAAAATTAACAAGAACGCTCTATAGTAGAGCTAACGATCTCTTGGACTGGTACGAGAAGAGATTTCTCGCGAGATTCTCGAAGCTCGCGATCTTCTCGAAATTCTATTTAATCGGTACATTGGCTGTTTTATATAGAGCTTACGATTTATTCTGGAGCACAAGTGAAAATTCCCACTATACCACAATTAAAAAACACCGAAATGTTTAGAGAACTGCCATTGCAGTAACAAAATAGAATGCCGAGAAGCTCGCGAGCGAGTACTTCGAGATTCGAGAATCTTGCGAGAAGCCGTGTTCTCGTTTTCTCGATAAAAAATTAGAATATTATGAGCAAAATTCATATATGTATGTAGTACTCCCATATTGCTAATAGAAAATGCTCACAATGTGTGTTCAATTTGAAATCAAAACAAGTAAGGAAGGTAAGTTCGGGTGTAACCGAACATTACATACTCAGTTGGGAGCTATAGTGGCAACATAAGGGAAAATAACCATGTAGGAAAATGAACCGAGGGTAACCCTGGAATGTGTTTGTATGACATGTATATCAAATGAAAGGTATTAAAGAGTATTTTGAGAGGGAGTGGGCCATAATTCTATAGGTGGACGCCATTTTGGTATATCGCCATAAAGGTGGATCAGGCTTGACTCTAGAATTTGTTTGTACGATATGGGTATCAAATTAAAGGTATTAATGAGGGTTTTAAAAGAGAGTGGTGGTAGTTGTATATGTGAAAGCGTTTTCGAGATATCAACCAAAATGAGGACCAGGATGACCTAGACCATCATATGTCGGGTACCGCTAATTTATTTATATATATATTACCACGAACAGTATTCCAGCCAAGATTTCAAGGGTTTTTTTATTTCGCCCTGCAGAACTTTTTCATTTAATTCTATATTTCGCTTCAACAAAACAATCCAATTACCTTACCATGTTTCATCCCTTTTTTCGTATTTTGTATAGAATTATGGCATTTTTTCGTTTTTCGTAATTGTCGATATCAAAAAAGTGGGCGTGGTCATAGTCCGATTTCGGCCATTTTTTATACCAATACAAAGTGAGCTCAGATAAGTACGTGAACTGAGCTTAGTAAAGATATATCGATTTTTGCTCAAGTTATCGTGTTAACGGCCGAGCGGAAGGACAGACGGTAGACTGTGTATAAAAACTGGGCGTGGCTTCAACCGATTTCGCCCTTTTTCACAGAAAAAAGTTACCGTCCCAGAATCTAAGCCCCTATCAAATTTCACAAGGATTGGTAAATTTTTGTTCGACTTATGGCATTAAAAGTATCCTAGACAAATTAAAGAAAAAGGGCGTAGCCACGCCCATTTTGAAAATTTCTTTTATTTTTGCATTTTGTTTCACCATATCATTACTGGAGTTGAATTTTGACATAATTTACTTATATACTGTAAAGATATTAAACTTTTTGTTAAAATTTGACTTAAAAAATTTTTTTTTAAAAGTGGGCGTGGTCGTTCTCTAATTTTGCTAATTTTTACTAAGCATACATATAGTAATAGGAGTAATGTTCCTGCCAAATTTCGTCATGATAACTTCAACGACTGCCAAATTACAGCTTGCAGAACTTCTAAATTATCTTCTTTAAAAGTGGGCGGTGCCACGCACATTGTCCAAAATTTTACTAATTTTCTATTCTGCATCATAAGTTCAACTCACCTACCAAGTTTCATCGCTTTGTTCGTCTTTGGTAATGAATTATCGCACTTTTTCGGTTTTCCGAAATTTTCGATATCGTGGTTATAGTCCGACATTGTTCATTTTATATAGCTGAGATGAGTGCCCAGGAACCTACATACCAAATTTCATCAAGATACCTTAAAATTTACACAAGTTATCGTGTTAACGGACAGACGGACGGACGGAGGGACGGACATAGCTCAATCAAATTTTTTTCCGATCATGATGATTTTGATATATGGAAGTCTATATCTATCTCGATTCATTTATACCTGTACAACCAACCGTTATCCAATCAAAGTTAATATACTCTGTGAGCTCTGCTCAACTGAGTATAACAAGACAGCCTATACAATTTTTGTGATTGTAGCAGCATAAGTGTGTCAAAAAAATTTAAATTTACGTACATACGATTCTTGAATACAAAAACAAGAACGTTTAAACAGCAATATGTCGGCACTCTGATGTTTGGGAATGTACCTAGCCTTTTGTAGCAATTAGAGCTTACGATTTCTTTACGATTTACGAACACAAGCGAGATTTTTGAGACCCGAGAAATCGAGAACTCGAATTCTCGCAAGAATCTCGTGTTTCGAAGTACTCGTAAATCTCGCGAGCTTCTCGACATAAACTTAATTGCTGCATGGACAGTATTTATACACTTGGTTTTTTTTACTTGTGAATTTTTTTTGTTTTTTGATTATATGATTTTCAATGACATTTAACTCAAAACATATTAAATATACATATAATTTTGTTCACAATATTTTATTTTTTTAACGAGACATCGAGAACAGGCTTCTCGCAAGATTCCCCAATCTCGAAATACTCGCGAGTTTCTTCACTTTCAATTCAGTCGCTGCATTGACAGTATTCTATAAATTTCGGTGTTTTTCGCTTGCATTGCAGAAAAAATCCTAAGCTCTATATAAAACAACCAATGAATCGATTAAACTGAATGTCGAGAAGCTCGCGAGCCTTACGAGCATTTCGAGATTCGAGAATCCCGCGAGAATTGAAAGTCGAGAAGCTCGCGAGTATTACGAGTAATACGATATTCGAGAATCTCGCGAGAAAGTGGGACTCGCGAGAAATCTCTTCTCGAACAAGTTCAAGAAATCGTAAGCACTAGTAGCAATATAGGAGTATTGCATATATGTGACCCGGCCTATGAAAAGGTGGCTTATGACTCAAAAAAGAAATTGCGAGAAACATCTGTTAAAGACAAAAAATGCATTTCTTCAGTTTCTTAGTAGTTTTTCTTTTGCATTATACATTACAGTCATGCCCAAAAGGTAAAGCACAAACCATTTCAAACCACGTGAAGGAGCGTCTCAAAATCTATCGGAAACAGAAAAATAGTGTAAATACTTTGAAAACAGCGACTAAGTTGAACGTAAAGAAGCTGGAGAGATTTATGAGTATTTTGAGATAAGAGAATATCGCGAGAAGCCGAGTTCTCGAGTCTCGAAATTTTCGCTTGCGTTCGAGAGGAAATCGTAAGCTCTACTCTATAGGGGTCTAAGCAGTTATCTTCGGTAATTTTAACAAAATCGGTTGACTAGATTTAGGACAAAATATCTAAAAGTATTCAACCCACCCCAGGGCATACACATACAAACATATTTAAATCAATTGTGCTTGAACCTCAAGCCTATTATTGTATGTTAAGGCTTTAAATATTTCTAAGTACCTCTTCGGGATTTTTACTGCATATCACGAAGGGATTAATAGTCACGCCATCTAGAAAGGAGCAACTCTGCCTTATCAGAACGACGCATTTGCAGAGAATGTGAACTGGCGTTTCATCTACTAATTTACAAAAGTCAAAGATTTGTGTATCAGATGGATTTAGCTTACTTAGGCTATATGGTAGACTACAGTGTCGCGTATAGTACCCGAAAAGATTCTTGGGTCCTCTCTGCCTAGACACATGAGTTTGGCTGATACTATAGTTGATAAGAGCATCTTTGCCCTGTGTATTCAATCCAATATTGCATGAACTGCTTCGTTTTCCAGTTGGTTATGATTTTCCTAGTATGTACCGTTGTGAGTACACAAAGGGCTCTAAACAATGCTGATACTAGCTCCCTTGTTCCAATTTCAAATGTTGATCCATCTTTGAACGATGTGTCTAAGGCAAGGTCAGTATATGGATTTCCTAATTTCCCCAAGAATTCTGTCCACATTGGATACCTGAAAATTCCGTAAGAATCTAAACAAAGGGGCCATTGCATCACGTGTTTGCAATACTGGATTTCCTATATATTTTATCATTGAATTCTATTGGAATATACCTCCCTATCCCACTACCTAGAGAATGAGCAGGGTACGTCCTCCTCGCACCCGTTATTCCAATATAAACTAGCGGATGCAGTTTGCTTAGTTTAGTTATTGCTGTCCTTTGCATGGTCTTCGGCCACCAAACTCCTCCCCAGGCTCAACAGGAGTTTTTTCTTCTTCCGCATGGATAGCACTCAGCGAATGATTATTGGGATTATATCCTTACCATTTACGGTTTTTCGATAGCTTGATGTGTCGTGTTATTGAAAGCACATGAGATGTCAATAAAAGCGCACAGTGCTATATTTTAAGCCTCTTCAGCCTTTTTAATTTTTTTCCGTGAGACCTATGAAAAGATTCCTCAGTGGATTTTTCTGACTGATAGGTAAACTGATCCCTTCACGGAGGGAATTTGTTAAGGTTGACCTCTCGAAGCTGTAGATGAAAGATTCTCTTCAAACATTAGGGATCGGACTAAGGCTAATTGGACAGCACGACGAATAATACTACTTTAACCTCTGTCAACTTTGTTGGAATGTAACCTAGCAGTAGAGATGCTTTACATGTGGATTAGGTTGGAGCTATATAGTTTATTCCTTACTGTAACACACAAGGATGGACCCCATCCGGTACTGTTGACATAAATGGGCTGAAAGTAGACAACTCTAAACCGCCGACGAGAAACCAATAAGAAATCGATAAGCACACCATTGGGTTAGGGGGCTTATAATATAATATACCCGCGGCAGGTATGCCTAACGTAACAGTGACTAAAATACCCAAATGATTCAAGGGGTTGTGTAGCGCAGCCCTCTCAAGGGGTTGCCAGCGCCATTTATGCCTTCTCCCAACCCCACTGAGCTATGGGTGGGATTGCCTAGATTGTTCAATGTGGTCATATTAAATCGTTACCGAGATGGTGGGAGCTTGTACCTAATGGTGCTTGTTACCGGTACGTAACGGATTTATGTCCCGCAAAGGACCATCATCATGGATAACACTGCCCAAAACCTTCGAGGAGTGTTTTTATCGCTACAATGACAAAAACAACAACAATTCAATAAGCAGCCGATGACACGGCGAAAATAGTTCGAGATCGAAAACTAGACGGCAATGAAACAGCAACTTGTCGGTATCGATTGTTACCGATAAGAAGCCGAAGAAGCTCCACTCAAAAAGCTTCTTACTTGTGTTAGCGTTTAACTTCAACACCTGAGCTATCATTAAAACATTAAATTTCTAGACGAGCACTATGTTTACACATCACGAATATTTTTCCTTTAAAATTTAGACCAATGACAGTTATTTGGAAACCCTGCTTATATACATGTATGTATGTATGTATGAAGCTATGCTGGCAATGCAAATTCCGTCTAAGCCAGCTGCGCCAAAAGGCAGAACGGAAGTGAAAAATAAAATGAGTTAAACATAGAAAAGAAAGTGCAAGAATATTTAAGTTAACATATGATACAAATGTCAGCAGCAGAATAAATATGAAAATGCATACAGTCACACCCACGCAAACACTCGTACGCACGTATTAAAATGCCAGCTTAAATTAATAGGAGGTTAAATCGTTTGTACATACATTTTGCCAATATCGAAGGCCATACAAATGTGTTCCCTCTATGTTGCTGTTTGTTTTCTTTGTACCTACTTATTTTGCGTGTGTGTGTGTGTGTGTGTACATTTCAAATACCATGAAAACATGCAACATGCTGTTGGCGCAGTTGCAACTCAGACAGTTCGCATGATGGCAACAGTAATACATATGTATGTATGTATGTATGCTTGTATGTCTATGGTAATAGCAACAAAGCTGTGACAAATCCCATTCAGGATATACTTATTCGTGTACTATGGGTTGATATAAATGACCACGTGACAGACACAGCTGACATAACAAAATTTGTGCGTGAGAACTTTGCAAAAGTACAAAAATGTTTAGGCATGTATGTATGTTTGTTTTTGCTTTTTGATACGATTTTATTTATGGTGCGCCCAGATGTGATGTTGTACGTAACAGTGACGATAGCAAATGAAATGAAAATTGGACTAGAAAATCTTAAGATTATGACATACACACAGCAAGTACAAGTATAAATATGTGCTTTTCTGGATGTGTGTATATAGGATACTAAAAGATTTAGCTTTTTGTAAAATTTAAAATACGTTAAGGAGAAAGTTAGAAAGGAAAGAAGCCAATAAAAGAAATCGTATATGTATGTCTTCTAGGTATCTATTTGTATGTAAGTTACCAGGTAGCGGAGCTCAACACGCGGATTGCGTAACGTATGTCTCTGCTTAGGAGAAACTGAGAGGTTTGTTATATTGAGGGGAATCAATTTTCTGACAGGTGAGCCTTTCTTGCTTGTCATGGCTTTATTATTAAGCGGTGCAGCGATGGTTTTTCTTTTCCCGCTTTTCATATAAAGAACGCTGTTCCATGGCGTTCGCCGCTTCTATAAGCACGATGGCACAGATAAGCGATATAAAGAACTTTAACATGATAACTTTGCTTTTTCGTTTTTATCTATTTTTAATATCTGTACCTAGGCCTGGGTGTATCCGTCTCTTACCTCGTTTCTCGTTCTTGGTCTTTGTGGGTAGCTTGCCTGATAGGACTGGAAAAATTTCCTTATCATTTCTGTGATTCACAAGCAGGCTTACCGATTTCAGCCGATAGATGTCCCATTATGTTATAGAGGATTACTCATGGCAATGTTCATCTGTGTAAATTGCTTCCAATGTGCTCTCAAAAGTAATTTAAGCACGGGGTCTCCACACCTGTTGGAGCGTTCATGATTCCCAAGCGCTTAAAAAGTTATAACGCTATTTAGTATAGTGATAGGTGTATCATTCCCTCTTTGATTCATATCTCTATCTACGCCGTTTCTTTGTTGTGGCTATCCACTTCCTTCTCAGCCGCCGAGTTTGCATCACCTACAGCCTAAGCAGCTCTGTGGCTGATATACATCCATTTGCACGGAACGCTTAATATCCTGAGTAAGATATTTGATAGTCCTTGAAGATCGATATGCCGGGTCCAGTCTATGTCAGAGAACAGCGCGGTACCAACAGCTATATTACTCAATCACTTATTCCAACGCTGTGAATTTCGGATAAGACCTGGAATAAGCAGCAAGCTGCCTACCGTAGCGAGAGTTGCCAAATTGCCTAGGAAATTTCTTAAGAATTTTTCATTCTCATATCGAGTTTTAACAGATTCGCAGGTTTCCTCATTTTTGTCGCAGATTTTGGGACAATGAAGAGATAGAGAAAAGCTGAATCTCTCTTCTTTATATTAATACTATATATAACACGGTATCGCAAGGGTTAAACTCCCAACATAATTTTTCGAATAATCTCAGTCCCAAAGTTTATAAATCTCACTGCTCCAATCTGCTGGTTTACTTTAAGAAATAACCTCTTTGGATTCCTATCCAATCATGACTATAAGGAATTTGAGATGTTGCAAACATCCCAGTTTGTCCCACAGTAAAGTTAGTTACCCCAATATGTATTTATCAGGGGGTAGCTGAATTGTGGTCCTTTGGAGATTTCTGCCACGTATACATCGATTTCGATTCACTTTTCTACCCATCTCATCATTAACTTCAATATTGGTGCTCCAAAAAACCGAGCCATGTGATACACAGAAAGAGATGGATTTAAGACAGCTTGGCTGCAAACGAATATCGTGATATTGATTCTGGAAGTTGAGTAAAGTGGCTTTTAATTCAAAATTTTTCTTATACACAACCTAACAAATAGTCCTTATTATTACGTTCTGGGTAAGATATTTTCTTAAGCATGCGCTGTTCTAAATACTTTAAACTACAAATCATAGAAATAAATCTGGTCTTCTTTTGTGGATTTCAAAATGTCTGCAGCCACTTCAATTCTCTAATGATGGAAAACAATGTCAAACTCATTAGTTCTGTAATACAGAGTGAACAAAATAAATGCGCTAACGACTAACGAATTTTTCTTTTTCACGAACACACAGAAAGGCACAGTTACAACAAAAACATGGAGAATGTGCCTAAAGAAGGACGTTCTATTGGACACAATAACTTAATATGAGTATGCGAGAAATTACAAAGTAAAAATTGCGTTTGAAAAAATAACAACTATTTATTTACATATATTTAAGCTTTCATGGCGGTAATATGTTTAAAACACATGCTAAATTAAGAAAGCCATAACTAGTTTTTTAACGCAGTGTATATGGGCACAGCCGGGTATAAAAGAAAAACTTCAAAAAGTACTACACCATTTCGAGTTGTAAATGAGAAAGCGTCACGAAGAAGAAGAATAATCAATTGTTAATGAGAAACCGTCATATGAAAATAAGAATAGTTACTTGTAAATGAGAAAGCGACAGTTGGAAATAAGACTTGTAAACTGTAAATTAGATTAGTCAATTTTAAATTAGAAATCGTCAATTGTAAATGAGAAAACGTCATATGTAAATGAGAATAGTTACTTGTAAACGAGAAAGCGACAGTTGGAAATAAGATTTGTAAACTCTTAATTAGATTAGTCAAATGAAAATAAGAAATCGTCAATTGTAAATGACAAAACATTATATGAGAATGAGAATAGTAAATTGTAAATGCGAAAGCGTAACTTCGATATGAGAATAGCCATTTGTAAATAGGTGAGCTTCAAATGAAAATGCGAAAGCGTAATTTGTATTTGAGAATAGTCGGTTGGAAATGAGAAAGCGTCAATGTAATTACGAAAGCGTCATATGGAAATGAGAATAGTCAATTGTAAATGCGAAAGTATCATTTAGAAATGAGAATTGCCAGCTGTAAATGAGAAAGCATAAATAGAATATGCGAAAGCACCACTCGTAATTGCTCGTACATAAATTTTTTCGGCGCGATATCAGTGTCTGGAGTGTCGTTCAGCGACCGATGTTTAGCATTAGTGCATGCGCTGCTTCAGTAAGGTAAAACGTTTGTCAACGATCGGAGGAGTAGGCGAACGAGTTAATGGACCTAGGTTAGGTGGACCAAGTATTCGAGAATAGAGTCAGCATTAGCTGATACTTAAAATGACCGAACGGGAGTGCTGAATTTAGTTTATGCTGATCACAATCGCGAAACTCTGGGGAAAAATAAAAAGTATACATTACCATACCTTTGAAAACGTCTGTTGTATGCAGAGCAACACTTGCTATATTTATATATGTAGGTGTATCCATGGATGGAGCGAAGAGATCAAAAACTGAACTGAGACTGCGCGTCGTTTCATGGAAATGCTCTCTCAAGACAAGTCGGAACATATGCAATTTCCCATCAAGAGTTATTATCCTTCGATTATATGTCCGTTTATTTATTTATTTATTTATACATTAGCTTATAACATAAATCTTATAGGCTATTATGTTAGGAGCTATAACAACAAGGCTTTAAGCTCGATATTGAATTAAATCTTTTACAAACATTTATTTGATTTATAACTAGGTTTTGTGATATATTTGGTTCTTTTAAGGAAATTGGTAATTAGGGTGATTGAGTCTGGGCGAGGATCTTGGAGGTGTGATATAGGGTTTGTGTTTGCGAAGAGTTGTGTTCTACAATTCGCGTACAGTGGGCATTTTTCTAGAATGTGGGGTATAGTGATTGTGATGTCTGCGTTGCAGGTGCAACTATTAGGGCTAGTGCTATTCATAATATGTCCGTGGGTTATTTTCGTATGTCCTAGTCTGAGTCGTTCGTATTTAATAATATCCAAACGCGTGTGCTTTTTTTTCGTTTATTAATTGTGTCTACCATGTGTGTTTTTGAGTAGTTTATATCTTTATACCAAGGGCTGGTTTGATTCCAGCTTAGTAGGTGTTGCTATGGAAGTGTGTCTTTATTCTTTTTTTCAATGTCTGCAGATTAAAATTGGATGTGCTAGTTACTGGACTATAGTATGCTTCTTGGCGGTGAGATCGGCAAAAACAGCCAGCTATATTACTGTGTCCAGGCACCCAGATTAATATGATTTTGGGTGGTGTTGTGTGATGGTATTCCTTATTAAGGTTGTGTAGTAGTTTCTGCAATTTATATCAGCTATGGAGAGAAGAGAGGGAGTGAGTCTGAACATATGGCAAATTTTCCTCTTTTCTGTTTAAATAGGTCTATTGGTTCTACTATCGCGATGATTTCACCGGAGAAAATGGAGCTATAGTAAGGGATATTTGATATTTTAATAATTTCTTGTTCTGATGTTATACTATAAGTGGCGCTTTTATGGATCTTGGAGGCGTCTGTATAAATGAAAGTGTAATTGAGGTATTTGTTTCGGATCTCGTTGAACATTGCTTGATATTGAATCGCGTTGTGCTATTTTTGTTAAGGGTATGCAGAGTTGTATTACGGATTTGGGATTGAAGGACCATGGAGGTTTGTTGAGAACTACCCTTTTACTTAAATTTGATGGTATGTCAATTTTTCCACTTAGACTGATAATCGGCCTATAGCTGGTTGAACTTTGGGATACTCTTTCTTTTTTTTAAGTTGCTAGACATCCCATAAGTGGTTATCTTGCTCAGGATAAGAGTTTTAAGAAGTTTGGCTGTGCTGGTCTCTTTGATTGCAAAATTATGAATGCCTGACTCAAAATATAAATTTCCGACGGGTGTAGAGCGTAACGCACCCATTGCAGCTCTTATTGCCGCGTTTAGAATTACTTCAACTTTATTTGTAACATGATTAGGAGCGTAACCATACATGAAAATTCCATAAGTAATCCTGGGTATAATGAGGGCTTAACTACTGCTAATATAGATTGATGGGTGTAGCAAAACATTTTACGATATTTAGTCGGGAGACTAAGACGTGTTAAGGTAATTGGTGTGAGAATTCCAATTGTATCTCTTGTTAAAGATTATTCCTAAGATTTTGATTTCGTTGCAGGGTGTAATATTTATATTTTTGGACAATACAGTGCAATGGCAGTTTCGTTTACGACAGATGTGGATGTCACATAGCTTATCTTTATTACCATTTTAATATTCTCAATTACAATTACGTTTTTGCATTTTCATTTGATGCTTTCTCATTCACAAATGACTATTCTCATTTCCACATAACGCTTTCGCATTTACAATTGATTCATCTCATTTACGTATGACGCTGTGCATTTACCATTGATCATTCTCATTTACAACTGACTATTCTCACCTACTATTGACGCTTTCGAAATTTTAATTGACGCTTTTTCATTTACAAGTATCTATTCTCATTTCCATATGACTCATTGCATTTACAAGTGACTATTCTGATATCGATATGACGCTTTCGCATTAACAATTGACGCTTTCTCATTTACAATTGGAAACAAAGATATGGAAATCGGCCGGTCAGGTGAAGCAGATATTCCGTATTTGCTAAAGAGATCCATATATGAGGAAATTGAGATGAGAGCGGGAAAAAGGACATGTAATGAGCGATGGACAAGAATAAGAAGAATAATGAAAGATAAAGTAAAATATAATAGGTTAGAGAGGGAAGAGGGGAAGCGAGGCTCACTTTCGAATTTAGGCAAACCAAATTTCGGCAGAAAAAAGTCTGCCGTGTACTCTAGTATCAGCATAATAAGTTATTTACCGCATAGATAAATAATTTTTTGTTACCATAAGACTTTGAACACATTTTTTGTAATTGTAAAAAATGTATACAAATAGCAAACGCATATTCCATGCCAAATTTCACATGATTTTTGATTTAAGGCTTGCAAACATTTTTAGTTTTTTTTCTAACTGTGGTGGTGCTCTGCTCATTTTTCAATATTTTACCAAATTTCATTTTTAGTTCTTTTATATTAATTTCGTGCCATGTTTTTGCGCAAATTTCAATAAAAATTGAGGAAAATTGCAAAAGATTTTTTAATTTTATTCCTTTGGCTAGAGTCCTGAAACTTTGATCATACGTCAAACATGATGACAGCTTTACACATTTTCTAGTGGCACAGGGATTGTATAC
>JARSSU010035771.1:0-34058 GCA_029619165.1 Eurosta solidaginis | reverse complement strand
GACTGATCATTATCTGCCAACACTTTTGCTTATTTATCACACCAAAAATCACTTGTGACGAGAGGGAGAAAATGGTAGGTAAGTAAATAGACAACAAAAAAATAACAAAAATAGCAAGCAGCAACAACAACAATATCTGCCAATTGAGAAAACAATAACATAAATGATGAACCGTGACATGGAACAATGACGAGATTTGAGTAGCTCAATACGCAATTCAAAAGGAAGCAAAAAAGCATATAGTATGTATGTACATATATATATTGACATATCGACATATGGTTGCATATTGTGTGTTTGCTAAAAGGACATTCAAAATAAGGGGGACCATTTAAATGAAGCAAGACGAGTAGGTGATCAAGTGGCTCGTAAATATTCATAAATTTTGACAAGCCACAAAATGCTTTGGAGAATTTTTGTATAGGATTTCATGGTTATTATGGTTGAACAAAAGCTGGAAAAGAAAAAAGGGAAAGGAGAATAAAGGGTTTCTTAAAAAAGGCAAAAAAAATTATAAGAACGCGATTGTTTTGTATCTGGGAAATTAACTTTTTATACGAGATTAAAATTTTTTATTTTGGCGAATTATCATTACAGCATTGACTGTAGTTATAGTAGCCGTAAATTAAATTACCTTAGAATTAAGTTTACTGTAATTTTCTAGATCTCTACTGGAAGTTTGCTTAGTGAGAAAGGTAAATGTCAATTGTCACTGGAAAGGGAGGTTATACCAAGAGTTACCTGATGCGAATGGTACCTGCCGTCTGATCCTCAAAGAGAGTGCACTGCGATCTATTTTGTTGTCTGCAGGTGGGGTATAGTTAATCCCCAAAAGTCCCTTTGGGGTACAGTTATGATTAGTCATATCGAAATTTATGAGGTATCTTAAGCTAGCCCAACCTTTCCAACCCAATCAAAAAACGAGACCGTGCTAAATTGCACAATATTTAATGCTAATTTAATACGCTTAAGTTTAAGCTAGCCCAACCCATTTGCACAATCAAAAAACAAAACGTTTTTAGTTACACCATATTTAATGCTAATTTAATACGGGTTAATTAAATTTATTATACATATTTATTTTAATTTATTTAAACTTAAGCTAGCCCAACCCTCGATATTTAAAAAAAAACAAGTGTAATAAATTTAGTTAACCCGTATTAAATTAGCATTAAATATTGTGGAATTTAGAACGGTCCCGTTTTTCGATTGGGCTGGAAAGGTTAGACTAGCTTAAGAGACCTAAATTTATGTATCAGATTTTATAAAAGAAACAACGAAGTGGAATGGACAAGAATTATACAGTACAAAATAAAATTAAAAAATATTTGTTATAATTTAAAAACAGATAAAATTCGTAAGCGTTCCCGGTGTAAGGACAGCGAACAAAGAGGATATCTCCGATAGTTCCCGTAGGAGTATGAAAGAGGGTAGAAAAAGGACCTGTCCAACGGCACCAGAAGGGTTATAAACCGGACTTTTTTCCAAAGGGTGTTTTAGATTTTCCTCCAGGCAATGTGTGAAATTTTTTTTATATGCAAAAAATCTGATTGTCCCTTCTGGGGGAAAAATTGTAAAATCAATGCGAACTTTGACAGACCCTAAACTTGCTCTTTGTTAGACTAAAATTGATTAATCTGCAAAACTGTATACTCAAAAAAATTCAGGCAACTTAAAATAAAAAATTTCGAAAATTTCTCGAGTTTTCGGAAATTTTCAAAAACGTTTTTGACATTGTAGTTTCTCCTAATCATTGGAAAAAGAAAAAAAGAGCGAGAAAAAATTAAAATTATAAAATAGTTCGAAATTTTCGTAACACCTATACGGGAGAGCATATGCCTTGTCAGAGCGACCCATTAGAAGATCTCTGGACCATATAATGCTGCCAAGGGGCTCTGCTAGCTAGGAGGTCTGTCTGTTCATTGTCTTCATGTCCCTGATGCCTGGAAAGCAATCCTAACAATAATTCGATTTGGGCATAGGCTAGGTCTTGATACAAACATGATCATTAATCTTCGGTTAAGAAGTTTTTTCTACCCTGCAGGGACTATGGGAGATAGTTACGTAAAGCGAGAGTTTTGTACTATATGTTGAATGACTTTCTTCCAACTGATGAAAATCGGTTGCAGAGCAGGACAGACTCACTTGTCGCAAGAGCCCTGAAGTCTGAGCTAGATTAGGTTAGGTTGAACTGGCCGGTCCCTGAGGACCTCACAGAGACTGAATAAGTCCGTAGTGTTACCAGAAGTTTGCTTTAACGACCAAACTGAAAAAACCCTATCAAAAACCAGGACCTGAGCTATATGCATTTAAATTAATTTATCAAAAGCTGCAACTATTTCAAAACCACCTACGACTGAACGTGTTGTGATTCAAGGGGTTGATAAGCGCAATACAAAGGTTTATAGCTTCACAGTTGTGCAACCCAATTGTCAACCACACCTACCGAGGGGTATCCTGTTACAAATATGAGTTTGTCATACATATATTTAGCAATCGCGACCCTAAGTTCCTTATCGAACTAAGAGGCAGGAGGCTCGATGGCCTAGAAAGATCAATGCGGTCATGTTAAATCGTTCTCGAGATGGTCGGGCTGCGATAATTTGGAACTATTGCGATTCACTTCAGTGGAATTACACACGATTTTGACAGCAGAGGAAGAGGGTTACCTCTACTGTGTTGGAAGAAGCATCGGCTTGATGCCGATTTGTGTCAGTTATAGCTAAAAAGGAATATGACGTAATTTTCCACTAGGCATTTAAGCGCCAATTGGGTTTAAGCTCAAAATTGAGAAGACAATTTAAGGTAAAGAACAAGTAAGGAAGGCTAAGTTCGGGTGTAACCGAACATTACATACTCAGTTGAGAGCTGTGGAGACAAAGTAAGGGAAATCACCATATTGTAAAAGGAACCTAGGGTAACCCTGGAATGTGTTTGTATGACACGTGTATCAAATGGAAGGTATTAAAGAGTATTTTAAGAGGAAGTGGGCCATAGATCTATAGATGGACGCCACTTAGGGATATCGCCATAAAGGTGGACCAGGCCTGACTCGAGAATTTGTTTGTACGGTATGAGTATCAAATGAAAGGTGCTAATGAGTATTTTAAAAGGGAGTGGGCCTAAGTTCTATAGGTGGACGCATTTCGGAATATCGTTATAAAAGTGGACCTGGGTTGACTCTAGAATGCGTTTGTACAATTGGGTGTCAAACGAAAAGTGTAATAAGTGTTTTAAAAGGGAGTGGGCCTTTCTTCTATGGGTGGACGCCTTTTCGGGATATCGCCATAAACGTGGACCAGGGGTGACTGTAGAATGCGTTGTACAATATGGGTATCAAATGAAAGGTGCTAATGAGTATTTAAAATGGTGTGGGCCTTAGTTCTATAAGTTGACGCCTTTTCGAGATATCGTCATAAAGGTGGACCAGGGGTTACTCTAGAATTTGTTTGTACGATATCGGTATCAAATTAAAGGTATTAATGAGGGTTTTAAAAGGGAGTGGCCCCTTAGTTGTATATGTGAAGGCGTTTTCGAGATATCTACCTAAATGTGGACCAGGGTGATCCAGAACATCATCTGTCGGGTACCGCTAATTTATTTATATATGTAATACCACGTACAGTATTCCTTCCAAGATTTCAAGGGCTTTTGATTTCGCCCTGCAAAACTTTTTCATTTTCTTCTACTTAATATGGTAGGTGTCACACCCATTTTACCAAGTTTTTTTCTAAAGTTATATTTTGCGTCAATAGACCAATAAAATTACCATGTTTCATTGCTTTTTTTGTATTTGGTATATAATTATGGCATTTTTTTCATTTTTCGTAATTTTCGATATCGAAAAAGTGGGCGAGGTCATAGTCGGATTTCGGCCATTTTCTACACCAATACAAAGTGAGTTCAGATTAGTACGTGAACTGAGTTTAGTAAAGATATATCGATTTTTGCTCAAGTTATCGTGTTAACGGCCGAGCGGAAGGACAGACGATCGGCTGTGTATAAAAACTGGGCGTGGCTTCAACCGATTTCGACCTTTTTCACAGAAAACAGTTATCGTCCTAGGAGCTAAGCCTCTACCAAATTTCACAAGGATTGGTTAATTTTTGTTCGACTTATGGCATTAAAAGCATCCTAGACAAATTAAATGAAAAAGGGCGGAGCCACGCCCATTTTGAAATTTTCTTTTATTTTTGTATTTTGTTGCACCATATCATTACTGGAGTTGAATGTTGGCATAATTTACTTATATGCTGTAAAGATATTAACTTTTCGTTTAAAATTTGAATTTAAAAAAAAATTTTTTTAAAAAGTGGGCGTGGTCGTTCTTCGATTTTGCTAATTTTTATTAAGCAGACATAAAGTAATAAGAGTAACGTTCCTAATTATTAATTTATAATTAAATTACAGCTTGCAAAACTTCTAAATACCTTAATTTAAAAGTGGGCGGTGCCACGCCCATTGTCCAAAATTTTACTAGTTTTCTATTCTGCGTCATAAGCCCAACTCACCTACCAAGTTTCATCGTTTAATGCGTATTTGGTAATGAATTATCGCACTTTTTCGATTTTTCGAAATTTTCGATATCGAAAAAGTGGGCGTGGTTATTGTCCGATATCGTCCATTTTAAATAGCGATCTGAGATGAGTGCCCAGGAACCTACATACCAAATTTCATTAAGATACCTCAAAATGTACTCAATTTATCGTGTTAACGGACGGACGGACATGGCTCAATCGAATTTTTTTTCGATACTGATCATTTTGATATATGGAAGTCTATATCTATCTCGATTCCTTTATACCTGTACAACCAACCGTTATGCAATCAAAGTTAATATACTCTGTGAGCTCTGCTCAACTGAGTATAATAAAGCACATAGAATACAAACCTTCATTGGTAATAGCACCCGCACAGAAAAGGAAGCCCTAAATATGAGGAAAATATATAAATCGTAAATAACAGTATTGATCCAGGCAAAGGTCAGGTTAGTAAGTTACGATATGCATGGCTTCGGCGACAGCGTTATTTTCTTCTTTCAGAGAAACTCAAAATCCTGACCGCAAATTGCTTAAAAGTTCCCATATCAGATCTAGCACCATTTATCGCTTTGGTAGCGAGAGCTAGATCACCAACTGTTAAACTCAATCGTTAAGCTACTTTTTCTTTCTATGGAGCTCACCATGCCTAGAACCCGGACAAATACAGGTTAAGCTCATTATAAGTTCAGACATTATGAAAAAGTTCATCTCCCTAGACACATAACTTCTGGTAATGCTGAAGTCATTCATTTTTTGAGCACAACAAATATTTATGTTAATTTATATCAGGAAAAATTGATTTCGATTTCTTATAAGACGCTACCGAATTTAATCAGCGCCAAGCTGCTGAGATTCTTGGGATTCATTCAAAACTATTATCAAGCTTAATAATCTTCTAATTAAGCTGCACATATTTATGGGAAAAAATAAATATAAAAATGAGTTTCCAATCAATGACATTCCATAGTACGAGGAAGCAATAAAGATTGTAATTTAAATTAACAAAAAAAAACAAATTTTGATTATTTTAATGATTTCCGAAAACTTGCTACACCCTTTTCTGTTACGCATTCCAACAACTCACAACGGCCTAATATTTAACTACTGAATTTTTTTTTCTCTTTTTGTTTATATATAATTTTTTTTTAATTCGTTGCCTCACACTTAACAAAATTCGGTAGCTGCTACACTTCAGTTGACTGTTGTTGTATGGCAAACGCTTAACGCTTAATCTCAATTCAAGCCAAATAAAAAAAATAAATAAATAAGAAAACAAACGATCGTCAAAATGACTAGACAAATAAATAAAAAAATTTATAAGAATAAATAATCTGATAAGAAATTATTTGTATTGCAGCATGTGTTCGACGCGAGACAGGTATGAAAGCGATTGCTGGCTCTGGCACAGCCACACACACACACGCACACGTTTACGTTGGCTACCTGCTGATTATACCCAGAAGCGCTCTTTCGCCTTTAACTTAAGTATAAATACTTATGTTTTTGGGCATAGAGATATTTGTGTGTAAATAAAGGACGGTATGTGTATTGGTTGAGTTTGACTGGTTATATTATATTATTTAGAGTGCTACAGTACCGTGCAATTTTTTAGCAACGTGAAAACTTTGCCCTTTTCCACGTTTTAATATAGACTAAATTTAAATAAATCACAGAATATAGGTACTTATCTACAACAAAATGTCACACGAGAAAACAAGAGAGCAGCTCTAAGAGAATCTAGCTTTGTAGAGAGGTACATATTTCTAAACAAGCAGCGCACAAAGATCAGAATGCTTTGCTGCAGAAGTGGCGAAGCACTGCTTGAAAGTTACAAGATCTCTTTATTCAAGCCACCCTCCCATGACGGAGTGTACCTGGAATCATTGGGTTAAATAGCTTGTATATGACAGCAAACTTTGATGACAGCTTAACTGAGGTCATTGCCGACGCCTGCTACTCATTCTAGCGGTGTACTGACGGTTTTTCTGGGAAGTGTTGGTATGGAACAGCTAACGATACAATCACTGATCGCTATTTAATCTCCAAATTACAATAGCTTTGAAAAGGAGAATCGGATAATTGATATTTATGACGCATAGTCATTCAATCCATAACTTATAATAATGTTTACAAATGTTGAGACAGAGTTATATATATCGTGATATTGACTTTCCCTCTGTGATCGTATAAAACGATACGAGCCCTGAATGCAATATTAAATATGGCCTTGATGGACACTGTTGGAAGGCAGGCCGCAGCCCAAGTTATTAGACGTCTAGACGCCTTTCGTAGACCTATTCTTGCCTTCTTATAGGTTTCGCACTTTTCCTAAACAAAACAAATTACTCATCGCCATATTCCGCTTCGGCTGCTAACTGCACAGCATATCTACCCTCGAGGGAAGAGAGGGATAGGGAAGATGTTGTAGCAGTACTTCGTCCCATCCAATAGGTGCTACCACTTTAATCACAAATTGTCATCAATATCCCCTAACGGGGGTCCAAGGAAACTTGCAGTTTCAACAGGGGTGGACCAGAGATAGAGGGGTTATAGAGGCGTTGGTTCCACATTGCAATTGAAAAGATGGTTGGTGTCATGTGCGGACTCGTTGCAAGCAGGACATACATTGTGTATGTCGGGGTTGATTTTGGATAGGTAAGAGTTTAACCTGTTACAGTATCCAGATCAAAGTTGAGCTAGAGTGACGCGCGTCTCTCTATGGAGACTGCTTTCCTATTCTGCGAGCTCTGTGTACCTAAATTTAAAAACGAGGTTCGCCGGGCAATTCCTGAGAAGTTAGTTGGTCTAGTGAACTTGTTTAGCGTTGCTGAGGATGTAATCTGCCAAGAACTCGAGGTGAGCTGAAAGTTTAAGCTGCCCGGCCAACCTAGGATTTGGTGGAGAATGCTGTCCACTGTAGGGTAGGTTGGTTATCCTGGCTGAATACTTAGGACTCGAGCCCAAGTAGCGCACCGGCGCCATTTTTTACTGGACACAATTGTTTCAGATTTTCATAATACTATGCGATACTCCGTACAAACCATTTGGTTCGGTTAATGAATCTGCTGATACTTTTTGTGGAGTACTTTCCACTCTCCTGAAGCTCCGACAGTGCAGAAGTACCAATGGTTTGAAATCTAAAATGTGTCAGAGCTGAACGTGCGCACAAGTAAAGCGTGACTGTTTCGTTGCATCCTTTTAGTTGCAACTCCTGCAAAGTCTATTATAAGATGGCAGATATTTCTAAAGCCTTTTTTCCTTTATTTCCAATTTAACAGGTCTTCTGTTCTCCTATTATCGTAAGTCAGATATATGTTAGGTCTCCTGTAAGGGTCTGTGGTCTAGCAGTTGGAGACGGCTACCTCCTGCAATCTGCTATCTATGTTTCTTTTGAATGATGTGCGTGGATGATGCATCTCAAACGCCCTGCATTAGCGAGTTCGTCTGCCCTTACGTTACCTTCAATGTTCATGTGACCAGGGAGCTTAAGCTTAGCAGTGCCTAAGCGCACTCGCCGTAACAATCTGCTACATCTCATCAAGGATTATTTGGGTAACTGAACCTGGCGGCGTTCGTGGAAATTGTCATGGGGATCATTAAGCCAGAATAGATATATGTGAATTGTAAAATTATGCCAATAGGGGCTTTGGAATACTGTAGGCCACATGCAGTAGCATAGTGAAAAGTTTGACCCCCTTCTCAATGTCGAGATCCTTTTAGCAGGTTGTTGATACCAAAATTACAGGCTACATTTCCAGAGGAAGGCTCCTTTGCTAAAATATATCTCCCATTCTATCTTCGAATCAATACTATGCTTTAAAGTTTAAAACTTTATGGAAAGGTTTATAAAGTCGTTGTTTCAATAGTAAAGTCGTAATTCATCTCTTTAATTTGATAGATAAACTGACATATGTTTTTATTGTTTTTCTGAAACTATTCTTAACTTCTGAATTATCCGAGCTGCGAATCGAGATGCAAACAATATTAGTGATTCGCATGTTGGGCGCCGTCTTACTTTGTCACTTTATTTTTTTTTCTATTGATATTTCACCGATAACAAACAGATAACAAATCCATAACTTTTCGGTTTGAAATCTACATTTCTGCGTAAAAAACGAATCAATTTTTTCTCAATTACAAATTGATAACTTTTCAATAGCAAATCGATAACTTTTCTATAACAAAGCTATAACTCATCGATAACGTTTCTTATTGATTACACTTTGATAACTGGTATATACCTTGTCGATAGCAGGTCGAGAACAAAAGGATAACACACCGATAACTCTTCGAAAAGAAATGGCTAACACGCTCATAACTCCTCAAAAGTAATCCGATACTCGTCAATATGGGCTATTATCAATAAAAACTTTTCACACTTCTATAACAAATCAATAGTACGTCGTCCGGTTTCTCATCTTTCTTGTCCTTACCCCTATTTTTGTTTTCTGGTCTTCCTTTCCTTCCATACCACCACTCCCACGTATTATATATGCACTTATGTACATTATGTAGTCGTCTATACAACATACTACCTCCGAACCCCCATTCTGTGAGCAAATTTGTCTGTTTACACATCAAAATCTAAACTCTTGAGGTTTTAAAATGTTTTGAAAAATATGAAATTAGCCAATTGCACTTCGTAAAATAAATTATAATATATGAAACTGTTAAAAATTTTGTTGAGTTGAAAAACAAATTTTTTTTAGGCAAACAATTTTCTTCTCAAAATTCGTTGCGCTGCTATTTTACTACGCAACACTGTTTGTTTGTTCATACGTAAGTATGCTTGCGATTGTAATGTGTTCTACAATCATTTATAACGCTGTAGTAACGGATTTTATTTAGTTAACAAAAAACAATAACAACAAAAATAGCAAAAACAACAAAAACCATTAACAACAAAATCTGTAGAGGAAGCAATAAAACCTTTCAATAAACTTATAAGTAAGATTTGATATTGGTTTTTTTTTCATGTACCTACATTTAACTGCATTGAAAACGTCCAGTAACACATACACACACACCCATTCACATTTAAGCGCGTTTGGACAAAATTTGTTGTCCAGGTAAATTCTTTTAGCATTTAACAGCTGCCAAGTTATTTAGATCAGTGCGTTCAACAGCCAACCAGCCACTTGAGTGTCCTCTTCTTTTTCTGATTTATAACACCTGCATGTGTGAGTGTGCGCGTACGGTGTAAGTTTGTATGTACCAGTGTATTTGTTTGCTTCAATGTTTGTGCAGTCGTGCTTGTCAAAACGGCATTCACGCTGCTCATTTCCTTTCAGTTCGTGTCTTCATTTTTTGCCATCAGCATTTTCAAATCATTTATATATGAGCATACGTACATATGTATGTATGTGTGTATGTATATGTGTTTGCTGGAATGTATACACGTATGTACATAGTCACTCAATGGTATGTTCATTTAGTGCCGCTGGGCGATTATAATCTTCACGCTCTTGACCGTGCGTATTTCGGTAGCTGACCGCGTAAATTGAGCCTGAAAGCCAACGGCAATCCGCATCCATAGCCCTTTTGCACGTACACACGTCTCATACATTTCTGTATGTATCAGCATACCTACATACATACTTCCATACAAATGGTGCTGTCATCTTCGGGTAAATGTATATCGTTTACGATCGCTAAAATTATACAGATCCCAAATAGCAGAGCACATACCCTTACAAACCTACATAAAAAACAATCCTCTTAATATTGTTTTCATTATTTAGGTCGTTGTTATTGTATTTGTGAAGGACACACTTGCCCAACCTCTTGAAATCATCATGCTCTTATTTTTTGTTATTGTTATTAAGCCTGTTGCTCCTGTTCATTCAATCTCCTTGAGTCACGTCGTTTGTTTGCTACCTTAATTTTTGCTTATTTTTTATGCTGATTTTTAGTTTTTTCGTGTTTTTTAATATGCACACTCGAATTTATTTCGTATTCCCACTTATGTCACGGGTCCAGGACGTGTGCCCTTCATAAATTTTATTCTTGGCTTCGAGCGAATAGATTCCCTGTAGGGAAGTCAGTAAGTAGTGATACAAAGTTTTGGTTTAGGACTAGACCTAGTTCGAAAGTATCTATATTTTTCTGATAATTATGCACCTTCTGATAACGTTCGAATCGCTGAACAGTCGAATAAATAACTCCAATATTCAGTATTGCAAATGGTCGTTATTTGGACTACATTGGGAGCAGTTCTTCACAGATTCAATTATACTTCACTACTAGCGTGTTTAATTCAACTGATTATTCCTCAGAATACGCTGCTTTAAAACTCTCTGTTACCTCGTTCGCATATTTCTCATTAGGTATAGACGCGTCACGCACATGCCTTCTAGAGCAGTTGTATCTCACGCTTGGTTATTTAGCTATATACATGTATATCTGTAGTATATGCTTTTCTTCTAGCCATATGCGTGTGTATGTGTGAGTAACAACTTCTGCTCTTAGCTGTCGGCTAGATAATCTCTCTGCTTCAAGCTGCTGGTTATGTGTATGGAATATTCTTCGTTGCCTTGTACATAAGTGTGGCTGCTTGCTTTAATGTGTACATGTACATAAGTGTGGCTGCTTGCTGTTTTTTGTTGTTGTTATTATTCACTAACAGCATAGCGATGCTAATATTCGCCACAATATGTAACATATATTTGGTAAAAGGACCTGTGACTTTAAGTATGCCTTCTTTCTTCTTACTTCAAAGCCTTTCCTTACGTTGGGAAGGAAAAGGATTCTACTTAGGGAAATACATCTTGCTAGGTTCGAGATAGTAAGTCCTTCAGAGGGCAATTTCGGAGCATCGAAGGCGAAAATGTGTGAAAAGGTAAGGATCAGAAAGTTATTAAAATAGGAGTTGATATTTTCAGATATTTATGGAGTCGTTCGGATCTGGCGAACGAACGATTTTTTATTGAAAGTAAAAGAACGAATTCTTAAGTGGAAATTTTTATCTAGTTCGGAACTATTGAACTTGTAATGCAAAGGGACAATTTTCACCGACTAGACAGTTAAAAGCATGAAAAAGAGATAGAGTGTGAACTAGTAGTGGTTCCAAATGCACTAAGCGCACCAGTTTTGAACTAGAGATTTTCCCCACATAGTTTTGAGGCGAATATACCCCAGCGGGTTAGATTGCTTATTATATTCTCATTTTTTTCACAGTTCGCATTCTATTCACGTATGTATTATGTGTTCCAGATATGAGCCAAATCGGACTACAAATACGATACTAGCGGCGAATTTTTTCCTTATTATTGCATTGTCATCGGTTCTGAACTATATTCCAAGTTTCAACCTTATAGCTTATCGGGAAGTTACTTAAATTGCAACTACAAAAATTCGTGCCAGCCAGCCAATGAGCCTGTCAAGTCAAGCTAAATAAAACGGTTTAAAAATTAAAGGCGCGATAACATCCGAAGATATTTAAGGCCGAGCTTCTCTTCTAATCTGCGGCGTGCTCCTTTTTAATTTTTCCTACAAATTGCGGGACGGGACCTACTTTTTTATGCCGGCAGAAATACACTCGGAGTGCTTGCCAAACACTGCCGAGGGGCGACTCCGCTTAGATACATTTTATTCTAATTGAAAAAACATGTTTCTAAAATTTTGATGTTTCTTT
This sequence comes from Eurosta solidaginis, assembly GCA_029619165.1. NCBI lineage: Eukaryota > Metazoa > Arthropoda > Insecta > Diptera > Tephritidae > Eurosta > Eurosta solidaginis. Next base: position 21,884 of record JARSSU010035771.1, on the reverse strand, counting down.
GCCCGGGGCGTGAACCCAGGATCTTCGGTGTGGTAGGCGAAGCACGCTACCATCACACCACGGCGGCAGTCAAATCCAACATTATTAGCCGCGTATTTTTACACGTATTTATGTACGTCTGCGTTTACGCGTAAAAAAAAACGCTTATCCTCACTTAGATAATGCTTAGGAGACCCATCTAGCGGCAACTAGTTACAGAACATGTTGTACCGAAAATCGGAGATACACATAGTGTATAACCTATAGTTGAATCGGTTGCGGTGAATAGTGAACACACCCCATTTGTAGAGGTAATACACAGACACATATTTCAGTTGCATCTGAGTATAATGCAATGAAATTTAGGAGTACTAATTTTCTGGCGCAGCAATTTCAGAAGAGTAGATAAAGTTTAACGCTTAGCAGTCCATATAAAGTTTAAGCGTAGACGTATATAGATGTAAAAAATTTATGAAAAAAAACTTTTTTTAAAATAAGCTTTCATTATTGGTTAATAAAATTAACTAAAAAGTAAAAAATAAATTGACTGTAAAGAAATATAACACTTTATAAGTTCATTGTAACCTTTAACGATAATTAGGCTTCTTCGTCTGCGACAAAAAAATTCCATGTGTACATAATTATATATTTTTAACATTAAAACTTTACACCTAAATTATTAAATCTTACAGTTTATATCACAGTCCTAATTGATCTAATAAAAGCGTGTTAAATTCTGATAGTATAGTTAAGAACATTTACGACCTCCTTTTCTTGCTATCGCAATGTAACACGCTTTTATGAGAACAATTAAGACTTTGATATAAACTGTAAGATTTAATAACACTGGATCACAAATTCCAACTTTTTTTCTGCACCAGAGACGCCATTATGAAATTCCTATGTAAAATCGCCCCCTGATTCCGAAAACCAAGGTTATTTTTTAATTCTATGGTAACGTTTTTGATATATTTACGAATAACCGTTTTTTCAAAATAAAAAAATTGGGTCCACTTAATCATATATATCTCAAGAACGAATTGAGCAATTCCAAAACGGTGTGAAGCTTTTAAAAGGTGATAAAATTTGGTATAATTTGTGCATACAACACTTTTTGGTATACCCTGCAGGTTCAAAGATAACGAACAACCATTACGGATTTTTTCAATTTTTTTTTGTCAAAATATAAAAAAATTTGTACTTTGCGAGTAAGGATCTCGAAAACTTTTTTTTTCTCTCTCTAAGCTCTGTTTTATTACAAGCTTTCATTCAACAAAATCGATGGACTAATACAAAAGTTATAAGCATTCAAGTAAATATATCCATTTAATACTTAAGTACCCTACTGGTACATATGTTTAGCATTCGCATATCAGTTAGTTAGCGAATACTAACACATATGTACCAGTAGGGTACTTAAGTATTAAATGGATATATTTACTTGAATGCTTATAACTTTTGTATTAGTCCATCGATTTTTTGAATGAAAGCTTATTTTTTTTTGTAATAAAACAGAGCTTAGAGAGAAAAAAAAATCTGCAAAAAAATAAAAAGTTTTCGAGATCATTCCTCGCAAAGTACAAATTTTTTTATATTCTTACAAAAAAATAAAAAAAACCGTAATGATTGTTCGTTATCTTTGAATCTGCAGGGTCTAGCAAAAAGTGTTGTATGCACAGTTTATAGCAAATTTTATTACCTTTTAAAAAGCTTCAAACCGTTTTGGAATTGCTCAATTCGTTCTTGAGATATATATGATTAAGTGGACCCAATTTGAAAAACGGTTATTCGTAAATATCTCAAAAACGTTACCATAGAATTAAAATAACCTTGATTTTCGGAATCAGGGGGTGATTTTACATAGGAATTTCATAATGGCGTCTCTGGTGCATTTTGGCTGTAAACCAGTGTAATTTAGGTGTAAAGTTTTAATGTTAAAAATATATAGTTATGTACAATGCGAGAATTTTTGTTTGGCGCAGAACGAAGAGCCTAATATATCGTAAAGCTACAATGACCTTATCCGTGTTATATTTCTTTACAGTCACGGGATAATTTATTATACTCATTTGAGCAGAGTCTCACAGAGTATATATAGAAGCCTTGGACATCTTGGAAGGAATACTGTAGCGTGGTATTACATATATAAGTAATTATGCGTACGCCAGACAGAGGATGTTCAGGCTCACCCTGGTCCCACATTTTGTAGATATCTCGAAACCTGCCTGGCACACTATACAACTACGGGCCACTAACTCCTTTTTAAAAATACTCATTCCACTTTCATTTGATACCCCATATCGTCACAAACCATTCTACGGTGCTAGAAGTCACCCTGGTCCACCTTTCGATGTCGATGATCTCCGAAAGTGCCGGTACCCCACATATAGAACTAAGTCCACGTCCTTTTTAAAATACTCATGAAACACCACTGTGTCATTGTTGATACCCATATCGTACGAAACCATTCTCGAGGTCACAACCCTGGTCCACCTTCATTGTCGATATCTCGAAAGTGCGTCCGACCCTATATGAACCGAAAAGGGACCCGCACGCACTTTTTAAAGTAGGCTCATTAACACCTTTCGATTTGATACGGCCATATCGTACAAAAATTCTAGAGTCACCCCTGGTCCACCGCTTTATGCGATATCTCGAAAGGCATCCAGCTATAGAACTAAGGCCGCACTCCTTTTAACATACTCTCATAACACCTTCATTTGATACCCATGATCGTACACTCAGAGAAACAAATCGTTCTAAAGGAAAACGAACGAACCACGTTCAAATTAGAACATTCCATGTTGAGCGAAAAGTCTGTTAAGTACGTTTTTTTCTAACAAATCGTGACCGATGGAATTGTTTGATTTAAGAACAGTTTTTCCAAGCATACACCGTTCGTATTTTTATGACCAGGTGTGTATGATGTGTGAACGTCTGTGCGCATTGTTAAGCACTACAGTGGCTTGAGTTTAGGATTGTTTTTTCGTTCTCTACGCTCGGAACGATTTGGGTTCGATTAACATTTTTCGGTCTCATTTAAGAACGGTTCGTGCTTGATCGTTTGGTGGAGGGAAAGGATTTTTTAAATATAGTTATTATTTTTTATATAAGATAATAATTTTTTGTCATAATAAAAAATATTTATGAAGCATAAAAATTGATATTTACATTACAAAAGTTTAAGAAACAATGCATATAACATTTTCTCATACATTTCCTCTTGATTGAGAGAATTATTCGTCATTTGAAGACGTATCGTGCATATAGACTTAACTATTTCATAACACAGTTTGAGAATTACCTGTGCACTCAGTGAATGGAGACTGACGACAAATAAGAGTTAAAAAAAATAGAACATAAAAAAATTGTTTATTATTCGAATGGGAGGGAGGATGAGGGAGTGTGGTGACGGATGTGGGAGCGAACTCGCAGCACCGCTCGCAGATGAACTCAGGGAGCCGTTGGGTCATTACAACTGCTTGAAAAGATAGCTGGTGCCAAATGTTGTATTGTTAACATTGTAGTGCAGCACGAATTGTACGCGTATCCCTTGTGGGCTTAATTAGCAAGCACTCGTTCACGCGATTAATAGAGACATTTGTTCATATTTTAGACGCAGCGTCTGTTTAAAGAAATGGTGGCAGTTTAAGAAGAACAAGGTTGTTGTTTTAAGAAGAAGGGGTCGTATTTTGTCGTGTTTTTCAAGAACAACAAAGTAAGAACAGATCAAAGCTTGAATGGGAGGGGAGTCCGGTGGTGTCTGGATTTAAGAACGCGGCGTGTGGTGTGGTTTCCTTTTTCCTTCTCTGAGTGTATAAACAAATTCTATCTAGATGTCACCCCCTGGTCCACCTTTATGGCGGATATCCCTAAAGGGCGTCCATCTATAGAACATGGCCCACTTCCTCTTAAATACTCTTTAATACCTTCCATTGATACACATGTCATATAAACACATTCAGGGTTACCCTAGGTTCCTTGTTACAACATGGTGATTTCCCTTACTTTGTCTCCACAGCGTCTCAACTGAGTATGTAATGTTCGGTTACACCCGAACTTAGCCTTCCTCCGTACTTGTTTTTTTACTTTATTTAATTTCATTAACCAAAAATAAAAGCTTATTTTAAAAAAAGTTTTTTTCTTTAATTTAATTTTTTCTTTTTAGTTCGTTTTATTAACAAGTAAATAAAGCTTATTCTTAGAAAATCTTTTCTTAAATTTAATATAAATATTAATTTTTTTAATTTTTAGTATTCTAAGTTATTTGTAGCGTTTCTCATCTGACTTCTCTTTCATTTCTTTAATGCAAACAATATTACAAGGTTTCTTCGAAGTGAACTTTGAACAGTCAGTTCTTCGATTTGAGTGTTAACTAACTTAAAATCAATATTTTATTGTGACTTGCCTATGTCGCGTTCAGTTACAACTACTTATTGCAGATCTCTGGTCTGTTTAAAATAAAATTGCAACTTTCGCTTAGCTAAAATTCCATCGCCAAATATCTGTAAAGCAAAATCAAGTGCGCAGAATAGTATGCACATTTTAGCGAAAACAGCCTAACTTCTACGTCGCGTATACACAAACAAAGCGAAGTACCTGCGTTCTTGAGGTTCTTAGGCTTTTATGCCAAAGTAAGCACAAATATTTACCGATAACTCTAATATCGAATAATTTTTCGAATTCCTCGCAAAGTAATATTGCATTGTCATCGGAGTTATACATGCGTGCAAATTTCAGCGCAATCGGACAGCGGGTAGTGTATCAAAATTAACTTGCAAGATTTGATAGCAGTAATGAAGCGTAATTAATTAAAAATAAAGTGTTTATATTTTACTTTGTTTTCGTGAAAAACTGTATGGAATCCCTATATATTGAGTCCAGTTAGAGAACCACAAGTGGGACTAATTTTTTCAATTAAGTAATAGCATTTTTGTTTTATAAAAAATTCCTTCTTTTGACTGAGTACACTATGATTCTCCGAGTTAAGCCACTGTTCCTTACAACTCAAGAGATTTTAGAAGTTTGCCTAGTTCTCAACATGAGCTCTAATTGTACTCAAGCCCAAATGCTTATTGGGTATATTCGACGCCATTTCGAACGGAACGCAAATAACTGATAGGTTAACTAGAGTTTCACCCTGCCAAATCGGCCGCTAGCTCAGCTTAAACACTCAGTTAAGTAGACTGAAAAACTGCAGATAAGTTTAAGCGTAGTTTTAAACTGAACACCGAGGCTAAATATCGAAAAACACTTATCACTACCTTTTTATATACATACATATATGTCATACATATTTGCACATAAAATTTTCAATATTTTTCACAACGTATTTAAAGCATGCGCATATCTTTGAGTTTATCTCCTGTCGCACGTGCAATTACAATGTCTCATACATACAGACACTTCAACTTTATCTACCGTCTGATGTCCTTAAATATTTATTTTAACTTTTTTATTTTTTATTTCTTCTACCGCAATAGGACCGTTTTTTCATTACTTTTACGTTGTTAATTTGTTATGCACTTTTGTAGAGTGGAGAGTTTCAACAAAAAGGAGAAATACGAATCAAAATCAAATTAAAAAACTATTTCTACGTTGAGTAGACAAAACCAATACAACAAACAAAATTATTTTTACTGCGCTCATACGCTTTATTGTTATTTTATTATGGTTAGCTGCAGCTACCGTGGTTATGTTGAATGCTCTGATTGGTAGGATCGTCGGTGTTTCATGGTTCGGGCGAGATTATTTTGGTTGTCTTCAGTTGTTTGCCATGGCTGCCGGTCTTACTTGCAATTGACTGCTACTGCTAACGCGCATGCGCAACACACGTACAGATATGTCTTGAAGGTAGACAATCGTGCATACTATGAACAACAAATTTTGTTTAAAAACAAAAAGTTATAAAATGCATACATATGTATAATGTTAAAATTTAGTAGCACAGTGGGTAGGTAAATGAAAAACCGGGGGCAATGTGATTTGCGTTTTATTGTGAGGAGTCTATAGGAACGGCGCCCTCACAGTAACAACGATTCAGCAAGCGAACGAGATTTGGACAGCGAAATGCAAGTGACCACTTGCAAGCATTTCATGCGCGCGACAATCTGCCTAAACACAAGTGCGCAAGTTTCTCAAATTGCTTATGATGACTTATACATAAGTAGAAAAATTTGCATTTGATAGTGAGATCGAAAACGCTATCTACGATTAGGTAAGTATATACCTCAAACATATTGCTTGAACAGATTTAATTCCCTTCCCACACTTGTGATCAGTAGGTGAAGAAACCTAGTTCGTACCTTCCCTTCTGCAGACGCAGGTGTGCCACACCCAAGTTCCTACAGGACCAGATCACCATATAAATTATTTGGATATATTTTCACCCACCCGCCACCTGTAACCTCTCGCTCATCGATTTGCTTGGAAATCAATACACCAGTCTGTCACGTGTAAATTTTCAGACATCGATTTCACCCACGTCCAGTGCTTGGAAATCGATCCACCGATTCGTCAGCTGCAGCTGGTCGGATATCAGTTTCACCAACGACCGGTTGATTTAAATCGATCTAGTGATTCCTCATCTGCGCCTCGCCAACTAACCAATTCTATTCACGACCATTCCACCAATGAACTGATACATCAGCAGCCACTCGCCGGCTGTCGATTTCACCAGCCTTGCTTGCAATTCGATCATCGATTCGCCTCACCGACTCACAAATCCTATCCACCAATCCACCGAATCGTAATCTGCGACTCTGTGGGTATCGATTCCATTAACACCGATTGCTTGGGTATCTATCCACCTATTCGTCATCGCCAATTCACCAAACCTATCCACCAGCATTCCCCTATTTGTCAACCGCGAGCCGGGCAACGATTTTCTCAGCCATCATTTGCTTGGGAATCGATACACCGATTGTCATTTGCTTCTCGCCGATTGACCAATCCTATCCAACGGCATCCGACCAATCCACCGATTCGTCATCTGCGACTCGCCGGGGATCGATTTCTCCAACTACCGGTTGCTTGGATGATTCACTGCTTCATTGGGTATGACCATCACACTCCCAAGACATCAACGCCACCAATCGTATGCCAAAATATTTGAAACCCTATCCACTGTTCGATAGGAGACTATTCCGCTGGCAACACAGTCACCGTTTACTGATTCCATTAGCAACTGTAAGGCAACTGCCAACTGATTCATCATTCACCGGTGTCCGACGCCTGTTCACCGACTTCATCGGCAGCCGGACGCTGTCCCAGATCTTACTCCGTTACTCTGTCCATCAATCACCTGTTGATTACATTTCTTCTGCAATATCACAACTAGGTACAACTCTTCAGCACGGTGAGTGTGTGTACTTCTGAACGAAATGCCACTAACAATATAGCGTGTCTTCATTTAGAAAGGAAATAGGCACCTTCTCGAAAAAAAACTCCACAAAAAGTTATCGAAACAACTTGATTGGACAGTAAGCGAACCCAAAATATATTAAATAAAGTCCCAGGGCGCTATTTGTAAGGCAACAGAATATTTTTGTAGTGTGTATAATGGAAAGCGTCCGTTGGTTGGACGCTGCTTAAAACTGTTCTGAAATAATGCGTCAGAAAGGAAATTCGGCGTATTTAATTGCAAAGCAAATTAATTTGAAATAGGACTGGGGGCTCTTAAGCAGCAACGTGTTCATTAATCCCCTGTTTAACTCAAAACTTTAGAAGCACATCTTTTAATATTCACACCACAGTGCACCGATACAGCTGAAATCAGTTCCTATGGAAAACAACAACCTGTGCACATGCGCACCTCTTACGATACCCATCTTCAAGTGCTCGAAACGTGAATATTTCTTCATCCCTTTGCCAATGAATGGTGAATGATTATTTTTGTTTTTTTATTATTCTTCAGTTGTAGTTTGTTGTTGTTGTCATTTCGTTTGGTTTTGATGATTTTGCCAACAGATGATGACTATCCGTTTTTTTACTGTCTGTGCACAATGAGATTTTCTGCTTCGCCAGTTTGTTGTGTTGTTTGTGTTCCACTTCATCTACTTTTGGACAGTGATGCTACAAGTAATGCAGTTGATGTTATGCTTAGTTCGCAGGTTGTTATTGTTGTGATTGTTGATGCTGACAATATTCTTCGTCCAGTTTTATGTTATGACTTAACTGCCAGCATACATTATTAACCGACTACCGGTGTTACTAGACGTTCGCCTCGTGCTCAACACGAGATATGCAAATTTTTTTTAAGCTTTTAAATGTGATTTTTATGACTTGCGCAAGAGGATATATGAAAGGTACTCACATGCAGAGACGACAGATCACGGATGCGCATGAAAACAATTACCATGCGAAGTTTTTTCAAGTTGAAGCGGTAATAGTGATGACATAACCGTACCCAACAGCTGTGCCATGGCAAATCGAATTTTGGTCATAGGCTTTTATGGATTGTATGGTTAGGCTAGGTTATCGTGGCTGCCCCCCAGGGGGACCCCCTTCTTCTACGGCACCATATTTGCGTGTTTTTTTAAACTACATATATTTTTTATTATTGTTAAAAGTTTGAAACCAATTCGTACGTCAAAACGTAGCGCAGGATGCTTTCTGCAGAGGAAATGTTCAACTCCTTCTATTTCTATTATGAGAACCTTCTATTTCTTTTCATCCCTACAACTTGACCACGTCCCCTATACCCCTCAGACAGTGTCCCATAAATATCCTGATCAATGGACCTGAGTAGGACGATTAAGATTGATAAGTACCTAGATCGCTCTCATTTATGCGAGACCTTGTTTGTCGGAACACCGCAGAGGTGGGTTGCAGTATCTAGACGACATTGGCTTTCTCGGTAAATACAGTCTTGAGGAAGTGTTTGTACGTGACAAGAGGAGCAGTGATGTGTATCAACCAATAACCTCGAATTTCTCAGAGGCTTTCCTAGCTAGCTTATCAGCAACAAAGTTCCCCGGGACCCACCCCATCACCATTGCGGTGCACCGAGCGGCGAGTTTTATTTAGCGACTGTCTGCAACCTTTGACAAAGTGCTCCTACACCCAGCCGGTGTTAGTTTTTTTAGAATATACCCACGCAGGTATGCCTGTCGTAAGAGACGACTAAAATACCCAAATGATTCCAGGGGTTGTGGAACTAACGGATCTATATCCGGCAAAGAACAACAGCAACAACAACAAAAACAACAGGTGCAGCTGCCTTGAAGAGCTTTGATCTCTGCTTTACTATCGGAATAAATTGAAATGGACGTGAAATTTTGTACATAGAAGCCATCGAACAGCTAACCTTATGGTTATTCGAAAGATGCTGCAGTGATTCGCTAGCCTAATATTGAAGGCGAGCGAAAGATCTCTTAAGTAGACACCACATTGACATTAAGTTTGGAGTCGTCCGTGAAGACTGCATTGGATTCATGTACGGAGAGGAGATATCATCTCATTCTCGTCGCTCTGGGATGCTGCTAAAGAATTTGTTGTCTATATAATGGAAGGGTCGGAGTATGGTTAATCACAGCTTCGATTTAGATTCTATTTCGTTGGGTCTCCCTGACAAACACACTGTATGTGTCGCATACGGAAAGCCGTCGCATGACACGAACAACTTTTTTAGCCAGTTAAATAGGGGCATCGAAAATCAACATCATTTGGGCCTAACCTATATAAAGATACAAAGTATTAGACTTACTCTGAAATTTAAGGTTATGTTTATCGAAATAGTGCCTGAACAATCCGGAAAACTTTTTATAATTAATATTCTTAAATAATTTGCGAAATCATTCCAAAAGAGTGCGAAAATGTGTCCGAGAACGATTTCGCAGTTGTCTTCAATGATCATGAAACTATCCTTCCAACAGTCCTGATAAATTCTAGAATAAACCCCGAAACTATCCCGAAAAAATGCTGAAATTTTCATGGAGTAGTGCCGAATAGATCCCGAAAATAATAGGAAAACCAGAAACGGTCACAAACAGCAATTTAGAAATGATCACGAAGTAGTCCGCAAATAGTCGCGAAAACAATACGCAATGTTTCAAAAGTGATCGCGAAACAATCTGGAAACAATCCAAAACAGATCTCGAGCTCATATAGTTCACACAATGTTCTCAAAGATCATTTGGGCACTCCCCTAAACCGTGACGCCCTGATAGTTTTAGCTTTAGTTGCCGGTCTTTTTTTCATGTCATAACAGGTACCGTGATATGTATCCTAGAATATTTTCTAAGCCTCTCATTTTAGTTGATCTCGATGATATTTGGAATGAGCTCATACAAAAGCATGCCCAGTTTCTCGAATAAATTACATAGTTGTACTGTCGAAACGTGTTGACGAGTTTCACTCTACCCGCTGAAGGCACGACGATAAACTGAAGATCATTTTTGTTCCAACAATAAAGTAGGTAAACACAGCAGGCTAAATAAGGCAGCTATACAATTGACTTCACCCCGGCTTGGAGAGAACTGCGCGTGGTCTGCTATGGGTATTCAGTAATCTTCGCAGGCACTTCATAACTTTGGATAAGGAAATTTTTATTCGTCTCTGTTTACATTTACTGCAAACGTGATTCAAGCGACAACCAGCTTTCTTTAATATTCGAGGCGTTTTCCTCTATTTATACTGCTTGAAAAAGAACCGACTTGCTCCTGCTCACTTGCTATATCAAAGATAAATATCGTTAGCTTAATGAGAAAATGTGCTAAGTCACTTTTTACGAATTTTACAGGAGACGAAAAAACTAATAATTTTTGAAATAACCTTTTTTTTTCAAAACTGTGAATGAGGATACCTTATTTGCAATACTTTGAGTGTAGAAGCTTTGAAAAAGATAAATAAAATCATGTATGCTAACCCAGCAGCTATTTTATGACTTAGCACAATTTCCTCACTCAAAATATTTTTTCTCCAGACTTAGCACTTTTTACTCAATATGTTTCCCCATCACTCCTCCTCCTTTATGATTGAAAATATAGCACTAAAACATATATTTCACAAAATATTTATTTGTCAACTATTTTCTAACTATTGGCGACCACCATGGTGTGATGGTAGCGTGCTCCGCCTACCACACCGAATGCCCTGGGTTCACACCCCGGCAAAGCAACATCAAAATTTTAGAAATAAGGTTTTTCAATTAGAAAGAAAATTTTTCTATGCGGGGTCGCCCCTCGGCAGTGTTTGGCAAGCGCTCCGGGTGTATTTCTGCCATGAAAAGCTCTCAGTAAAAACTCATCTCCTTCGCAGACGCCGTTTCGGGAGTCGGCATAAAACAAGTAGGTCCCGTCCCGCCAATTTGTAGGAAAAATTAAAAAAAAGGAGCACGACGTAAATTGGAAGAGAAGCTCGGCACAAAATCTCTTCGGAGGTTATCGCGCTCATTTATTTATTTATTTTTTCTAGGTTTGATCTGGCTCTTCCGGATGGTGTGCAGCAATACTTATTTAAATTCAACAAATGCTGGTTGTGTCTTATTCCATAAAGAAACTGCCATACTTTACTAAAACTAAATCTAAATCTCTTAATCGTTGTCAAGAGAGTAAAGACTTGGTGTAATTTTTGACTCCAAACTCTCTTTTCCTAGACACATTGACTTCGTTGTTTCAAAATTGTTGCAATGGTTGGTCAGTAGACGTAACACCAGTGACTTTAAGGACCCTATGACGTTGAAGGCACTTTATATATCCTTGGACAGAAGTCGTCTTGAATATTGCTAAATATATGGAATCCTTTCTATGAATCTAACTCCTACAAAATTGAGAAAGTTCAAAAATTTTTTAACAAAATTGCTTTACGTATGCTTCACTGGCCAGACGGCTCCCATCATATACCACGTAACCGTGGCGAATCCTGTTCCATTGACAGCCGAGGCTCTGGCGACCCCAGTTCCTCATAGAACTAGGGGGTGGGGAGGACGGTATGGCCTAGAGATTTAATGTGGTCATATAAATCGTTCCCGAGATGGTCGGGCTAATACCTTAATAGTGCTTTGTTACCGGAACGTACCGGATCTATATCCGACAAAGGACCATCAACATCGGTAACACTACCCAGAGCCTTCGGGGAGTGTCTTTATCGTTAATACAGACAACAACAACAAGCATGTACTTTTAGACTGAATGAATTAATAAATAAATAAAATGCGCGCAAATGACTAGTAATTCAGATTGATATTATTGACAGGTTGACTTAGCACATTTTTTTAACAGCTGACGACTTAGCACATCTACACATCATTGCCAATAGCACGTAAAAATGAAAAATTTAAATGTGATCGATGTATTTTGAATTCAGTTTTAAAACTGCATTAACATAAAATTTTTCAAAAAAAGTGACTTAGCACATTTTCACATTAAGCTAACGATATGTTAGCAGGAGGCTCCTGAAATGTTAGCAACCAACTGAAATGAGTCCATGTTTTAAAACTACATTTGTAAAGGAATATCTTGCAACACAATTACATTCGTCAAATGTGCAATACTTAACAATATTATTATTATAATAACATTAAGCTTCATACTTTCGAACATAAATAAGTACGATATCTCTGCCTATGGTCCTAGATATTGTTTCGAGTTCATTAACACATCCATGCTTGCAATAAAAATGTCACCTGACAGTGCGACAATCAGCTTGACAATTAAAACCGTTACGCTTAAAGCATTGTGTATGCGCTGCAAGTTCATGCCATTATTATCGCTCAGCTATTATTATCTCTCTCTCTCAGCGCATGCAGAGCATACATATGTAATATGCGTGTACATCAGGTGAACCTTTTTGTAGAACAGTCTTAGCATGTAAAATAGGAACAACTGATTTGGTGTATGTTGTTTTTAATGTGTGTCAGGTTTATATACTTATATTTAGATTCATGAGCTTAACACACGGCTTATAATTTTGGTGAAGTTTGAGTTGAACTCATTGCAAAAAATACTCGTCACAACAGCAGAGAGAAGAAATCGTTTAAACACTCTCGATTAGCGTGATAAATTCAACACACATTTTAGCGTTGTCGTCTGTCAGCCGAAATTTTGCACTTTATTGACTTTATGACTTTAGCACAAATATTTGAATTATTATTTAATTTTGAGAAGAAAACTCGTCGCACACTGTGATTACCCAGAAATAAGTTTGAATTTTATTGATACATTTTGAAATGAATACGAACTATGAGGTCTTATAGGCAACGCTAAAATGTGACATAATCAACTTTGGTACATAAATAAAAAGAAAACAAGTAAGGAAGGCTAAGTTCGGGTGTAACCGAACATACATACTCAGTCGAGAGCTATGGCGACAAAATAAGGGAAAATTCACCATGTAGGAAAATGAACCTAGGGTAACCCTGGAATGTGTTGTATGACATGTGTATCAAATGGAAGGTATTAAAGAGTATTTAAGAGAGAGTAGGCCATAGTTCTATGGATGGACGCCATTTAGGGATATCGCCATAAAGGTGGACCAGGGGCTGACTCTAGAATTTGTTTGTACGATATGGGTATCAAATGAAAGGTGTTAATGAGTATTTTAAGAGGGAGTGTGCCTTAGTTGTATATGTGAAGGCGTTTTCGAGATATCGCCATAAGTGGACCAGGGGTGTCTCTAAATGTGTTTGTACGATATGGTATCAAATGAAGGTGTTACTGAGCATTTTAAGAGGGAGTGGGCCTTAGGTCTATAGGTGGACGCCTTTTCGAGATATCGCCATTAAGGTGGGCCAGGGGTGACTCTAGAATGTGTTTGTACGATACGGTATCAAATGAAAGGTGGTAATGAGTATTTAAAAGGGATTGATCCTTAGTTTATAGGTGGACGCCTTTTCGATATATCGCTATAAAGGTGGGCCAGGTGTGACTCTAGAATGTGCTTGTGCGATATCGGTATCAAATGAAAGGTGTTAATGAGTATTTTAAAAGGGAATGGACTTAGCTCTATAGGTGAACGCCTTTTCGAGATATCGCCATAAAGGTGGAACAGGGGTGACTCTAGAATGGGCGGAGCCACGCCCATTTGAAATATTTTGTTGCACCATATCATTACTGGAGTTGAATGTTGACTAATTTATTTATATACAGTAAGATATTAAATTTTTTGTTAAAACTTGACTTTAAAAAAATTTTTTTTAAAAAGTGGGCGTGTTCTTCATCCGATTTTGCATTTTTATTAGCACATATATAGTAAACAGTAGTAACGTTCCTGCCAAATTTCATCATAATATCTTCAACGACTGCCAAATTACAGCTTACAACTTTAAATTACCTTCTTTTAAAAGTGGGCGGTGCCACGCCCATTGTCCAAAATCTTACTAATTGTTCTATTCTGCTCATAAGGCCAACCGCATCTATCAAGTTTCATCGCTTTATCCGTCTTTGGCAATGAATTATCGCATTTTTCGGTTTTCGAAATTTTCGATATGAAAAAGCGGGCGTGGTTATAGTCCCATATCGTAATTTTAAATAGCGATCTGAGATGAGTGCCCAGGAACCTACATACCAAGTTTCATCAAGATACCTCAAAATTTACTCAAGTTATCGTGTTAACGGACAGACGGACGGACGGACGGACAGACATGGCTCAATCAAATTTTTTTTTCGATACTGATGATTTTGATGTATGGAAGTCTATATCTATCTCGATTCCTTTATACCTGTACAACCAACCGTTATCCAATCAAAGTTAATATACTCTGTGAGCTCTGCTCAACTGAGTATAAAAATATCGTTTTCCGAATATATAAAGACCGCCTCTAAACTTAAAAAGGTGGGTAGCAGTAAAGTTATTCACGAAAATAAAGCCTTCTCGTCTGGTCAGACGCCACAAACTATCGGAGGTTAAATACGTACAGTAAGAGTTATACGAAGAACAGAACAGAATCCAAACCAAAGTCAACCTAAATTTAAAAACCGGACCTGGAAAGGTTTCATTAGGAACGAAACCGTAACGAAACAAACACCAACACTTCAACGCAGTTGAAAAGTTTTAAAATACGAAACTGGAAAATTTTTAAAGACTTAAACCGAAGAAACTCTTGGAAAGTATTGTGGAGAACGAAACAGAAACTGGAAAAAATCAACAGGAACGACACTTGAATAGTTTTGCAATAAGAGTAGCATCTAAACCGGAATAACCGTAATAGAAACTATTCAAACTTGAAAATCGAAACCGAAGGCAGATGAGATAAAAATTAAATAATTTTGAAGAACGAATAGGAATGTTTTGTGCAGACAAAGTCAAAACTGGAACGCAAGCGAAATAAATAACAAAGATGAAATCAAACCGAAAACGGAACTATACAGAAATTCCGAAACTAAGACATAGCCAAATAGTTCCAAAAACGGAACAAACAAATTTGTTGACAACGAGCTGAAAAAGAAGCAAATGAAATCAAAATCAGGTTCGGAAACGATAGCGAAAAAGAACGAATAGTTGTCATGGACGAAACTGGAATAGTTTTACGAAGCAGAACCGTAAACTAATCAATATTGGAGCCAAAAATTAAATCAAAATCCAATCGAAAGAGTTAAGAGAATAAACTTAGATCACAACGAAATAGACAAACCAAAATAATAAAGGAAGGATAAACAACTTTTAAGAAAGAAACGAAATAATTTTGCAGAAAACGATAACGAGTAATCGAGACGCAATCCAAAACGAAACTTGACGAATTCTAAATAACTCCAAAGAACGAAATCAAATTCGAAAGCCGAAAGGAATAGAAAATAAAACTGAACGTTTTATGACGAAAGGAAACGAATTCGGAACAAAACGAAAACAGTTTTGAAAAATCCAAACACAACCGAAACCGGAATAAAAGTGAGCTAGCTTTAGAAAGAAAAAATAAACGATTTTGGAAATTATACCAAACCGGACCCGAAAGCGACGCGAAACAATTTTGGCGAAAGAAAGCGAAATAACTTTGCAGAATGAGATAAAATCGAAACTGGAAGAAACCAAAAGGATTTTGGAAATTGAAACCTGAATTAACCTACTTCATAAAAAATGATAACACGGCTATAACAAATTGGTAACACTAAGAAAAGAAATCGATAACATTTCAGTATCAAATGGATAACTTTTTGATAGCAAATCAAACAGTCGCTAACATTTCCGATAATAAATAGAGCACTTTTCGATAAGAAATCTTTAGCTTTTTGATGTAAAATATACTTTTCTATAAATAATCGATATTCTCAATAATTAATTGATAACTCTCCGATAACCGATAACTCATAATAATCACAACACCTCGATAGTTTCTTTTCTTATTCTTTCTATAAGTAATAGATAACTTTCTATAATAAACCGATGTTTTCCGACATTGTTACCACATTATGCTACAGAGCTGAAATTTCGGAATACAAAAGCAAAACGTACATCGGAACATTATTTTTTATACTCAGCTGAGCAGAGCTCACAGAGTATATTAATGTGTTCGCATCACGGTACCCCGTAACGGCATAAACTAATTCGAGATTAGATATAGACTCTATAGTATCAAAATGATGTGGGCGAAAAAAGAAAATTAATTTAGCCATGTCCGTCGTCTGTCTGTGAAATCACGAAAACTTTAGTAAATTTTGAGGTATCTTAATGAAATTTGGTATGTAGGTTCCCGGGCACTCATCCAAGATCCCTATTTAAAACGAACGAAATCGGGACTATAACCACGCCCACTTTTTCGATATCGAAAATGTCGAAAAAGTGCGATAATTCATTACCAAAGCGATGAAACTTGGTAGGTGGGTTGACCTTATGACGCAGAATAGAAAATTAGTAAAATTTTTGGACAGTAGGCGTGGCACCGCCCACTTTTAAAAGAAGGTATTTAAAAGTTTTTGCAAGATGCAATTTGGCAGCTAAGTGTGTAATGTTCGGTTACACCCGAACTTAGCCTTCCTTACTTGTTAATAACTAAAATACTACAAAAATTTTAATAAATGCATTGTGCTGGAACATTTTCTTACTATACTTAATAGATCATAATTTTTTCACATACTAGAGATTTATGACCATACAAGCAAAGCACACCCAATGTATCTACACATTCACAGATATATCTGTTATCTTGTTAATATTATGTCGAGTTGTAAAGTTTTCGACTTTTGTTGCAAGTTTTGTTTTTGCTGCAAGCGCGTAGGTGGAGTTGTCACGTGCGGCGGCTACGGATAATTGCATTCCCATGCTTTACAAGCAAACTTCTTTGGTTGGCAGTGCGCACTGTGGATGTGATGTGGCTCATGCAATTGCCAAGAGACGCATCGTTGTTGCTGTCGTTGTCGTTGTCATCATCATCGTTGCTGTTGAGGCGGAGCTGACACATGACGTCGCATGATGCTTGTTATTATTAATTTTTTGTTGTTAGGTATGTTATGTTTTGTTGATTGTTTGCCAACACCAACACATTTATGTTTATTTTTTCGTACATTTTACATACAACAACAATATTTTACACATTTAGTATTTAGTTATACGCGCTTCGTTAAGTTGATGTTGGTGTTGATAATTTTGATTTGCTGAATTTTTGTTGGTTTATTGTTTATATGCTCATAGATTTTGTACAGTCATTTTAGTCGATAATTAGTTTCTTTTTATACCAGCTGTATTGTACACAGGGTACTATAACTTTGATTGGATAACGGTTGGTTGTACAGTTACGGAATCGAGATAGATATAGACTTCCATATATCAAAATCATCAGTATCCAAAAAAAAATTTTGATTGAGCCATGTCCGTCTGTTCCGTCCGTCTGTCCCTCGTTAACACACGATAAAATTGCGTAAATATTGAGATAGGTTCACCAAATTTGTACACGAGGTTATCTGGACCCAGAATAGGATTGGTATTGAAATGAGCGAAATCGGATGATAACACGCCACGCCCACTTTGTTATATATATAACATTTTGGAAACACAAAAATCTGATGATGATTAGTACATATACACCTAGATGTGAAATTTGAAACGTGTGACTGATGATTGAGCACTCTTGAATAAAAATTTGGAAACTATTTTTTACAATGGCGTGGCACGCCCGCTATTGTGATAAAATCGATTTTAACAAATATTAAATCATAATCCAAATCGATAACACTATCGTAACACAAATTCGCAGAGATCTGTTTATATCTCAATACCTATCTACATCTTAACGTAAAGATAGCGATTTAGAAAACCAATATATTGAAATCAGTTGGTCAGATGACGGCAGGTAATTCAATGTTTGATTATAGAAATAACATACGTGAGGAATTGAAACGAGAGGGAGTAGTGGGCCTAGAGTGAAAGTAGGAAGGGGTGTGTTAGTGGAATTGAAGAGTATGAGTGGGAGTGATGTGAGAGTAGAACTGGAAAGGAGTTAGGAGTGGAAATGGAAGCGAGATAATGTAAGAAGAGATGGACAAGATACGCAGAAAAATGCAAGGTAAAAGAGAGATGATAAAGAGTAGCTAAGGGGTGCAGGAGTCTCACACCTTTTACATGTAGGTAAACACATGCATTGGCAGAACAAAGTCTGCTGGTATTCTTGTTATAATAAGATGTTTTTGTGAGATCGCCGTTATCCTTTATGTTTGTGATATAATTTGTGGTTGTAGCCGTTCTTGTTTGATGCAAAAACGCGACTTGTTAGTGTTTACCTCAAGGCCTGCAGATTCAAAGATAACGACACTCATTACGGATTTTTTTCAATTTTTTTTGTAAAATATAAAAAAATTTTTACTTTGCGAGGAAGGATCTCGAAAACTGTTTTATTTTTTTGCAGATTTTTTTTTCTCTCTCTAAGCTCTGTTTTTACAAAAAATAAGCTTTCATTCAACAAAATCGATGGACTAATACAAAGTTTTATAGCATTTAAGTAAATTTCCTTTATTACTTAGTACCCTTCTGTCATATGTGTTAGTATTCGTATATCTTTAGTTAGCATGTAGTTTTTCGAAGGGTTTTAGATACAAAAAACTGTTAGTGTCGTTTTCCTCAAACCCAGGTACATTTCAAGCGTGAGCATATTTTTTAAGGCAGGTAGTGTTTTCTTTGTAAAACTAGGGAACCTTTTGTCTTGGCATGCTTGAATTTTACTTGATCTAAATATACATAATAGTCAAAAAAATGGAAAAAATCCGTAATGATTAGTCGTTATCTTGAATCTGCAGGGCCTTTTAAAGCTTTCAACCGTTTTGGAATTGCTCAATTCTTCTTGAGATATATATGATGAATGACCCGATTTAAATTTTTTTTTTTTTTTTTGAAAAAACCCGTTATTTCGTAAATATTTCAAAAACGTTACCATAGAATTAAAAATACCTTGATTTTCGGATCAGGGGATGATTTTACATACGAGTTTCATAATGGCGTCTCTGGTGCGTTTTGCTGAACCAGTGTAACTAGCCTAGCGCCCGCAAGGAGTAAAATAAACAAGTAAGGAGTCTAAGTGCGGTTAAAGCCGACATTATATACGCAGCTGTACACTTGAAATGCTGTTATTGTTTGTTTTGTGTGGCAGCGCATAATATATATGGGGTTTCCATCCCTTTCGACCAATTTTGAACCCGACCCCTTAGAAAGTTTTTCTTCTTTTCTAGCTTACAAGAACGTTTTTCAGAATTTTTTTAATTTTCTCATCCAACTGAAAAAAGTTAGGCTTAAAAAAACAAACACCGTTTTGTTTGCAAGCATGCTATACTTTTTCAAAATTGACCGTGTTTGGGATCTTTTTGAGTTTAAATTTGTTTTTATATGTAACATTTTCGGTAATAATCCAAACAAATTTTTAAAGTGTTTAATTTTCAGTTTTTCTGAGATTTTCGATTTCGCCATTTATCTCATACAAAACACATCAATCATCTGCAATCATCCCCACTAATCACGGAGTGGGGTCGATTTTTTTTTTTTTTATTAATTGAAAAAAAAATTTTCAAAATAAAAAAAATAAATTTTTTTTTTTTTATCAATTTTATTTATATTAACAAAAATGTAAGAAATGATTTTTAAGTATCTTTTCTTTATATATTAGTATCTCTCATGTTTACTGTGTTAGTCTTATCCTGGTTATTTTAATCGTAGATACCATAATATATAAAATCATTTTCTTAAATTTTTTTGTTTATAATAAATTGATAAAAAAAAATTTTATTTTTGAAATTTTTTTTTTTTCATTTTAAATAAAAAAATTAAAAAATCGGAGCACTCGGATTAGTGGATCCAGCGGTCATTTTTGAAAGTTATAGCTTTTGAAAACAAAACGATTTTTTTTAAAAATTCATATTTTTTTGAGTTGATGAATTTTGAAAAAATTCTGAAAAAGGCCTTTCGTAGCTAGAACAAGAAGAAGACTTTCAGCAATTCTAAAGTGGTCGGGTTCAAATGGTCGGAATGGATGAATACCCCATACATGTGGTTCTATTCTGAACTAATTTTCGTTTAAAAGAAGCGAAAAGGATACAGAGGGTAACACAATGACTTGAGCGGGTAATAATGCAGTTTTCCTTCAGATATGGATTCGCTACCGTTTCAGTGATACGAGTATACTAGAACAATAAACTATAGTACCACAGAAGTTTGACAGTGTACTAACGAAATGTAGTCCCACTATTACAACATACAAGGCTTATTACCTGCATCTGCGCACACTTAAACAAAATCTTTTATATCATAAAGACGCGACTTACTGATTTATCTAATACTGATCAATACTGAAATATTTCCTGTTAAACAGCATACATGTCCACACCAAATTTTTCGTCGAGTTATGGCTCCAGAACGGTGGCGAAAGTGCGTGTGTAAGAAAAGGGCAGTGCCACGCCATTTTTGAAGTATTTGAATTTTTCCCATTTCTATGATTATAATGGAGCAAAATACGATTGGTACAAAACTATTTTTCGCTAAAGATTTAACTTATTATTTTTGCCTACGACCCTTTTTAAAGTCTTTATATAAAGTGGTGTGTGTTCCTTACCAATCTTATCCATTTTTACTAGAAATATTTCCTGCTATAAGGAAAATATGTTTACCCAATTTGTTACGATATGTAATTTTTCTTCGAGTTATAGCTCCCGAAACAATGAAATTGCTTAGACAAAAAAGGGGTGTGGCCCATTTTTCAAAAATTTTAGTGTTTTCCAATTTATGTTATATTCAATTTAGAAAGTAAATTCTATTGAATACAAAGCTCTTTTGCGCTAAGATATAGCTCATTATTTTCGTCTACGACCCTTTTAAAAATCTTTTTTACATAAGTGGGCGTGTTTTAACGATCTCGTCCATTTTCTAGATATTTCCTGAAAATTTGTGTACCCCAATTTTTATAACGTCCGTTATTTTTTCTCGAGTTATGGCTCCCGAAACATAGAAAATTGCTTAATCAAAAGGGGCGGTGCCACGCCCATTTTTTTAAATTTGAAGTTTTTCCTATTTGTTGTATAATCCACTTGGGAATGAAATGCATTGATATAAAGCTCTTTTTTGCAAAGATATAGCTTATTTTATGCCGTCCAACGACCTTTAAAAATCTTTTATATAAAAGTGGGCGTGGTCCTTAACCGATTTCGTCATTTTGTCTTCAAAGCATTCCTTTAGTAAAGGAAACCTCTCTGCCGAATTTGGTACGATGGTTTAACGATTTTTGATTTATGATTAATAATATTGTAAAATTGCACAAATTCACAATGGGCGTGCACGCCATTTTAAAAAATTTTTTTTTTCAAATTTTTATCAAGAGTCTCAATATTAGTCCACACGTATTCTCCGGCCAAAAAGTGTTTCTATCGACCCCGCCTATGAAGCAGAGGTAGAGGCGGCCCCACTCCGTTGCAAGGACCAGGTGGAAAACGATTTAAACTCCTTTGTGACCAATTGGCGTCGGTTGGCGGAGCGAAGGAGCGACTGGCCGCGCTTGTTGG
>JARSSU010035770.1:0-46558 GCA_029619165.1 Eurosta solidaginis | reverse complement strand
AAAAATCGTAAGCAACACACACACGGACACAGAAACGCGTACAAGCTCAACAGTAGCAATAACTTTTAAAGGCGCGTCACTCACACTAAACGCGGCGGCGGATTAACGCGCTGCTATATATTACCCTTTCTCTAGGATTTTTTGTTTTTGTTATGCTTTCTTGTGCTTTTTGTCATATTTTACGTGTCGCTGTAGCCGGCATTTGTCTGGCGCCAGCGCTGTGAGTTCGTAGTACTTCGGGATCACTCAATACTTCCACTGAGCGCTCATACCCCCACGGCTTTAACGCACAATTTTTCGCGCTTACTAAAGCTACACATTTTAAGCGCAGCGCTCCACCTATCCACTAGGCGATTTACAAAAATTTATAATTTGTTAGCGCTGCTGTACATTTAATTTGTAACTCTAAAAACTTTGGGGGGGCAGTTTTGATAGAAGCGCTTTCGTATCGTCTCGTCAGTTTGTAAGCGCACACAAAAACCAAGCGATAGAAAGGTGCTCAACGCGGTACGATATACGCGCGGTGCTGAAATCATTAAAAAGTAAAATTGCCAACCTCCAAAATATTTAGAGCGCTTACAAAGGACTGGATAATAGTTGAAACGCGCTCAAATTATACAACGCCGCAGTTTTTTTTTGTGACTCAACGTCCACACGCCATTGCAGTGGCGTAACTCAATAATCACTTTGCGCTCCGTTAGCATATGGTGCGCTGCCACCGCATTCGCTCAGTTAATTAAGACATTTCATGCGCTTCACCACTCGGTAATTTAGTTAGCAAGCCAGCTTGCTTCACTATACCTAAATGCTTTTGTAGCCTTCACATGCGCTTGATTGCATTGTGTGGTTGTGATGGTTGATGGTAGGCGGTACACGAACATATACTTAAAGGCGCGCGCGCGACAAGTTATTACGATTAGCCGCGATTTTTTTTTGTGATTTCTTTGTTTTGTTTTGACTCTAATTTTATTTTTTCATTCGATTGTTGCACGACATTCATGTTCACGCGAAATGCGGTGCGTGAAGAGGCTACCGTTGCGTGATGCCATATCGCTGCGCGCTCGCTATGTTGCTTGTATGCGCGACATGTGCGAAAATATTAAACTACAAAATATAAATTAAGTTGTTGAAACACGTCCTCACTCTAACACCCTGCAGTATTTACAAGCGTGCAATGAGCAACTAATATTGTAAATGGTGCCACATGCAACATCAAATTTTCTTTTTTGCTTTTACTAATTTATCTTTATTGTTGCATTTTGCAAAACGAGCGCGCTTGTTTTGGCCATAGCGCTCAAATCAATAGTGCGCGCGCTATGGTCAGGTCGTCGCCGTCGTTGTTGTTGCGCTGCGCATGTGGCAATTCCTGTGTATGTGGCAATTTCCTGTGCTCCTTTTTGTATGAGAACACGTAATCAATTAAGCAATTATTACTGCTCCGTTTGTGCTGCGCTGCAGAAAACAATAACAACAATAATGACGACGACGACGACATGTAAGCGCATATCAACAAACGTACAAATGTTGGCGCGCGCACAAATGCGACGTGTTCAAACCTAGCAATCAAACGGAAACCACAGTCGTAGACAGCTGTGCACACTGAGGGGGTGATGAGGCACTCAACTTATAACCAAATAACCAGTGGACAACTGAATTTGTATTGAAAAGGATTACATTGTGTTTCGTCATACATTGTTGTTGTTGTTGTGGTTCGGTTGCCTGCTGTCGCTAGGTGGTCATCATTTCACAAAATCAAAGCAATTTTCGTTTAAAGTTACACTGTGTAAACTAACTAAATGACTCAACTGATGATGTCTCCGCGTTGTTGGACAAAACACGCGCTCACTATATGCACATGACAAACAAAATTGTAGAGGCGTGACCCTGCGAAACAACTATGCTTACTCAAATACAATGGTAGGAGTACACAAATAGCTGAGTTAGCGACAACTATAAAGCTGTAGTATGTACAGCTGTGTGGAAAAGGAGCAAAAGCGCAATAAGCGTTTGTCATACCCCTTTCCGCATGGGCAACTACGTTTTCAACATATCTCTAATACGAAGGAAAATGACTCTGACCTATTAATGGCTGAATCGTGACATTACAGTTGTACAGCCTGAAAATCACTTTACCTGAGAACCACCTTGCGTCATGAGTGCTTAACAGAACACCATATGGCCACCTATATGGTTAAGCGCCTTAGGAGACTGTAATATTCGTTACGAAATATCGATGACCATGAACTAACAACGGACATGTCTATTGGATGATTGGCAGCAAGAGGGTATATCAAGAAATCTTCGAACAAAATCGTATCTATACGGAACGCCTCAGACAGGTGGTCGTGCAATGCCGATGACTTGCTCTTAAACTGGTTAAAGATGATAAAATTGAGGAGAGGACGGAATTATCACCGCAACGAGAAAAGCTGAAAGATCCGACTTCGCCATTTTCGTAGCGGCTCCCCCACAAACTCCAATTAGCTATTTATATTATAAATTTACAAACACACCCTGTTGAGCTATAGTACTACACTCCTCTGGCTCTATTGAGGAGCTACCTACGTCGAGATGCCGGCAGATAAAAGTTTAAAAAGCTCTCATTGCGCAGAGCTGTTTAAATGTGGATTTTCTTTCTGAGATGGTCTAACTGGTCACCGGAGTCATCACAGGCAATAGCTGCTCAAACTTCTTTCAGATCATAAAATGTTTTTCTCCTGTACTAACTCATATAAAGCTATGAACGTTATTCATGTGGTGACTTCGAAATCAGGCTTATCGATTTTAAAGCTTTTTGCACCTCGCAACTGAATGAAGAAACCATTCGGGTATCATTCTTTCAACCGACATTACAAAGTCTGGTGCTTAAGCTTTCAAGACCTCCCGCTCAAACAATTCTCATCATACATCTTATTGTCCTGAGCTAACTGAAATCAGTTAATATCCTCAACGTGCGATACGTAGTAAAGTTCCGCATTGATGGGTCCTTTAAGATATCACTTAAGTGCTCAAAATTTTCTAATTCCCTGCTTATTTATTATTCACAGCTGTACAAAATATATATGTAAACTTTAATTTGTTTATATTCATATCCGGGTTCGTATATAGACAAGCATTGACCAACGGTGAGATTTTTTAACGCCTTTGTCGCCTACAACAGTGGTCGCGTGTTCTATTGTTTGTCCGTGGCGTGTGGAGGTGGCATAAATGTAACTAACGTGCGACATGTTCTTGTTACGATACAGTTTAAATGTTGTTGTAGAGTTATTTTGTTGTTGCCTTACAACACCTATATGCCCTGATTGCAAGTACTGTACTTTGTTTTTATTTATTTTTCTACAATTTCTTTGTGTAGCAAATTTTTGTACGTGCAGAGATAAACTTGTACGCTTTTACAATTAGTGTCACCAACAGTAAGTTCGTTAGTTAATGGCACAATGTGCCTTTGGTGACGAGAAAGCAATACAAAGGTAAACATATAAAGTCGTAAAACTTGCTTTAATCTTACTAGCTGCTCACTTTTATTGTATGGTATCTGAAGCCAATTTTGTACCAAACGGACATAGAGTTGGCAAATATTGGTGATTACGGCACAGTGACTGAAAGACCTGTGACCATATCATTGTTTTGGGAACAAGCTTTGGGAACACCTAAGGAACTTGGAGCAGGGTTTTCAAAGAAAATAAAGTATTGACAGAGGACATCAACATCAGGAAGGGTTAAATTTAAATTTTCATTTGATACCACTAGAAGTGTTCGTGCAAGAGCTCTACGCTCTACACAGCGTTATTGTGATATTGCAACGATGTTCCGACAGTGGCGCATATTAAAAAGCTTTGTCTGCAGAAGCTACCAGAAGAAGGACGAAGAGGATTCGATTTATCACTTTTTCTGCCGATGTCCAGGACTGCAGATAGAACGACTCACCTTCTGGGTACACAGTTTTTCAACAGTCTAGCAGAGATAGGAAAAGTCGATATATTGCTTCTACCTTAGTTCATCAGAGAAAGCTAGTAATTCGTGAATGCTACTAGGAAGTAATCTGGTCGGACGAGTTTGTCACCACCAGGCACTCACTGAAGGCGTTCACAATGAACAAATATGTATCTGAGTGAAAATGTAGGAAATTTCCATACATGCTAACCTAAAGTTCAATCAGGCTTGGCATGTAGAACACTGAGTCTTACCGTGATCCAACTGTTTTGACTTATTAGTCTTTAACGCACGCCCCATTCTTCTCCGAATAGAAATTTCCGCCGTATCCAATCGGGTTTACGTGCTTCCGTAGTCGACCTACGTTTGTTGTGAAAAATATGGCAACAGTCAAAAGCTACCACACCAACCATCTAAAGTTAGCGTTAAAGGCAACAACAACATTGAAAACATCCACAATACGCTGCAACAGCACTTCTCGCGGCACAATCTGTCATTCCCATCGACAACCCCCACTCTACAACAACTGCAAAGCGTGCTTGCTCGCTTTGTTCCTTTGCTGCTCGTTCTTGCGCGCCAACAACAAACTCGACAGCAAATAAATTGCACTTCAAGCAAGCCAAATTCAACCAACATGTCGCTCGACCACATTTTATAATGTCTAACCGCGCACAGCACACCCTTTTACCTATCCGTCTACTTTCAACAAAAACAATAACAAAACAACAACAAATGAAAAAACAAAATTTTGTTAGTTAGAACATTTTTGCTGGTTTTCACTTTTTTTGAGCGATTAATATGGCGTGGATGCGGCGCAAAGTACCTCACATGGAAGTAAGTTAACAACAACAACAGTGATATTGCTACAAGTAGCATAAATAGCTGAGGGTAATAGGGAGTTAAACTGAGGGACGGAAAAAAACTACAAACAATTTCAAAGCGCAAAAATCACCTATCCACGAGGGCTGCTTGATATTTCGGCAACTTTTTGACGCCATGGCCGGAATCAATGCAAAGTATTACTGCAATCGCGCCAAGTTAATTTTCAACGATGTGCAAATGGAGGTTATAGATGGGCCAAAAGGACAGACGCACTCATTCCCTGGTCCGGATGGCCTGACCTATCCTGACCTTTGGCAGGCCAAAGTGCTTACAGCGGAGTTCAGCGCGATATTGAGAGCGGTAGGGGCTCCAGCGAAGTGAAAGAAGAAAGTGGACGATGGGCAATCGCAGTAGCTCTGCTCGAAATTTTAGTAACTTCTGCTCTTCACTCCACATAGCATGGAAATAAAACAGCGTACCAATCAAGGCTAGGTTAGGTTGAACTGGCCAGTCCATGAGGACTTTACATAGGCTGAATGAAGCAGTAGTGTTACCGAAAGTTAATTTCACGACCAAATTGACAAGCGCTATCAAAAAACCAGGACCTATGTTATAAAATAATCGTCATTTTGGCAAATACTAGAAGCTTTCTAGGACTTACGCCACTTGCTGCTTCTAGATCTGACAGCTGTATCACTCCTAATAGCTGGAGTCTTAGCCTGGCAAGCGCAGGACACGAGCACAAAACGTGCTCGATAAACTGGAGTGAGCTGCAGGCTGCGAAAACCCTGCACTCAGAACTACCCCAAGGTATCTGCTTTGACAGTTGGTCCTCACCTCCAGACAAGTAAGAAAACAACTAAGCCCAATAAAAAATTCGGCTTCTAATAAAACATCCAATTGAATTGGAAAAGCATATCGACGTCCATCCACATATATTACCTTTACCGGGCTCACGGCCGTGAACCTCGTTTTCAGAGTACAATGTCCATTTCTTGCAGCAGAGCAGATTTCAGCTGATAATTATCCAAAGGTTGAAAGATCCACTTCTTTATGCCAGAATCATTAAAATCCAGGTAGACGTCCTCTCGCGCCTTCTGTTGAATTGGTTCCTCAAAAATCTGACAGACAGTGGAACTCGTTCCCAAGGTCACACAGATGATATTAATATTGTTCGAGAATACACTCTGGAACATCATTATACCTAGCAAAGAGATCAGACCCTCAAAACAGTCATCATTCCTTTAAATACAATAGTGGCAAACGGGACCAAGAACAATAACCCTAGACGATGTGAAAGCAACACCTGAATGCCATATCAACAAGGGTCACTATGTCCATAATAGGATGTAAACGTCTCACCATGAGGCTGCAGCCCGTATGAAATAATGAATGTATTCCTTTATAGTTAAACCCAATATAGTGTATGGTCAGTTAGGCCCCGCATGAAAACAACTAGATCGAGAGTGAGGCAGCCAATCACAAAGGATCCGCGTTTGTATCTGCATAACAGGTTCCATGCGCATATGCCATAAAAGAACGCTGGTGTTAATCCTCATAGCAGTAAAGCATTCGATCAAACGAACTTATCTGAGCATCACTGAAAAGGAATCTGACAGATGTAAAGTTATTTTATCCCGCCACATGGTTGAATTGAGAGAGAAGATCCCAGTCCCTCAATATCAAGAGATGATATCCTAAAGCATATATTCTTTGGAACTGATACAAGGTAAAACAAGGAGGCGTGAAATACCACCAGAATTGAGAGCATCCACAGATCAGACAAAATTGTGTTTTATAGAGATGATTCGAAATTACAATGGAAGATAGCGTAATTAACTTCATCTACAAGATTGTAAGAGAAAACCGTCTTATTCACCTGCAGTCAGGCGATTTTGTGACGTCAAATAAAATAATCGCCAGTTCCGGTGTGCGTAGAGATCCTGAACCACGCAGCCACGCACTATAGTTTATTGCTGGCCTGGGTTCCGAGCCATAGGGGACGCAAGGTAACGACAAAGCGGAAAGCTTGGATTAAGCTGCAACGACTGCAAAACCTAGCCCTGAGACGCTTGTGTCTTTTGGTCCCCAAACAACAAGATAATTTGTAATACACGAGGAGGAAATAAAAAAAGAGGGTTGGCGTAACAGCTAGGGTTAAGACAGTTATTAACAGTGCCCCATCCCATTTAGTAGGTGCGATGACCCACAAATTATCATCAAAGTCCTCTAACGGGAGTCCAAGAAGATTAGCAGTGTCAAAAGTGTTGGACCATAGGGATGCTGCTATTAGAGGCATTGGTTCCAGCAAAGGTGTTTACCGACTCTGTGTAGATTATGCTTCGGGCCTCCTTATGCTTATCTGGATCAAACCCCTTTTTATTAGTTGTTTAAGAGAGTGTAAAATGCAAATAGCTAGAGGAGACCATTATCAGCCTTGAGAAACCCTATAATGTTGGAGGTTTAAAAAAAAATTTGAAACACCAGAACTAATTGAATCACGCTACCATCAGACTATGTTAGGATACTACTTGACACTTATTTGGCCAAAAAACATATATTTTCATCAAAAACTTAGCGAAATATCCAACAACCCTCGTATGTATGTATGTCATGCTCGTGGTTACAAACGTAGGTGACTGCGTTTTCTGCACTTACCCTCCGTATTTATCCAAAAATAGATTCTAAAATGATGGCAGCGAACTTTGTAATATTTTTATAACTCTTTTCCATTTCATTTTTCATAATTTTTCGTTTCTCCCATTTTTCTTTTTTTTTAACTTTTTCGTTTATGATGTTTTAAAATACGTGGTAATTTGAGCGCGTTAAAAGTTATTGTGCCAATTTTTTTTATTTAAAAAAAGTGAATAATTGAAGCAAGCGTTGATGTTGAATGAAGCGAGAAAGCAAAAGTTCTTCAAAGATGTTTTTTTGGCTTTTTTTGGAGCTGAAATTGGCTGAGGTAAACTAGGTCGCTAATGCTACGTATTTCGCCTGATTTGTATTGAATTTGTTGTTGTGTACTATAACTTACTTATACAGAAGTATAGACACGTATTAAAGTTAATGAAAGTCAGGGAGCATAAAGTGCCTTAATGAATGCATGAATGCATTTGATTTCCTTGAAGCATAAGTAAATATCGGTCCTTATGACAAATTTGATTTCATTTTGCTAGGTTTACTCAAGTTAGAGAAATATTCACTAAAATGCTGACCTCGTAA
The DNA here is from genome assembly GCA_029619165.1 of Eurosta solidaginis. Lineage (NCBI taxonomy): Eukaryota > Metazoa > Arthropoda > Insecta > Diptera > Tephritidae > Eurosta > Eurosta solidaginis. Next base: position 38,581 of record JARSSU010035770.1, on the reverse strand, counting down.
CGCTACAATATTTATGCCCCCATTCCCACTTACACTCCCACTTCCGGTGCACCTCCGTTATAAGTATAAACGGTTTTGGCAAAATCAAATTTACTTTCCAAAAATGTTAATAGATAAAATGAACCTGCTATGAATATTTCGACAAGATCAATTGAGAACTTTGGATGTATGTCAAACATATTCAGACACACATTCATTTTAATTTATAAATCTAGTGGATACGGCCGTCATAAGGGCATTTATCCTTTCGATGTTGATCGGGCTTAGGCGAACACTATAGGGTTTGACTTTATGGTTGAGCTGCTAAGAGTCTTGGATCTATGCTGTTTCGACTTTTAGGGGGCTTTGGTATATCGGTGACCAAGAACTGCGAACACCCCCATGGAGATTTTTATACGGACTGGTTTGCAGCCAGGAAGTGTATTTCAATGGAGCCTTCCCAATACAATGCCGTTTCGGAAGTAACTGTGGCCTTAGGTCGGCAAGGGACTCTGCTAAGAAACGTATTAAAAAGGTAAGAGGAATAGAGAATGAGAATTGGGGCGCAAGCATGGGAGATGGAAGCGACACAAGGGATGTCTGGACTTGAAGACCGAAAGTGGAGTTTAGTGGTGGGAAGGAGAACTAAGCAGGGAGATTAAGAAATCCCTCTCATAGCACCGAACAGAATTGAGAATTGCAAAGCTGCTGTGGGTCCTGGTCAACCCAACCGGCCATGACGCACCCAGGAAAGAACAGGGCTGGAAAAAATCGATAACAGAATGCCCTCCGGTATGAAGAGTAAAAAGCCCAGGGAGCTGAAGACGCTAAACCTGCTTTTAACATACAGAAAGATTCCAGTACCAAAGCCATGAGGCAAAGTATCCGCATCAATAAGAAATGTGGATCTAGAGTTGTAGGACAGAGGGTCATAGCGCGAAATCAGCGTCCCTAGAAAGTTGTAAACCAAATACAAGAGCGAAATATTGGTAATATGACAACCATAGGGATCAGATTTGAGGAAGCGGCTTATAAGTCAGAAGGAAGTAATCCACGGTATCCGGCTTTCCCGAAGAATAAATCCAAAGAGATAAAATACTTTCACCGCCCTGTTGTACATGAGAGTAAATGTCTCGGCAATGCGGTTTCTCACTATGCAACTAATTGACCGTAACATTTGCTTTGACTGGCGTTTACCGAAAAATTAAGGTGTGTGGAAGGAGATCTTCTTGATAACGCGGTCAGTACGAGACGAACAGGGTGGTGGCGTGTAACTATATCGCTACATTGATATGGCGACAGTGAGTTGTTTGTAACTTTAGAAGTCAAGGTACAGGCGCAATTTGTGTAGTGGTATCAGAGGCCAAGATATGGGTTTTGTTAGGAAAAGTCGGAGGATGCCCATTCCCTTCTTCAGTTTGGCAGTTTTTTGGAAGAAAAGTCATACAGACAGCATTTATAATTTCCCTGATGTCGGGAGGGTAGGTAGGGACCTTACGAATTTGAAGTAAAAAGGGAGAGTAAAAGTAAAGAAAAGCAAAAGTGGTGGCGAGTGAACTATTTCTAATTGACAGGATAGAACTATCTTCCTCTTCCTCGGATAATTATCCTGTACATTCTGGAGAAAAGTACCATTGGTAGCGCCACCATCTGGGGTACGATTTGATACCACATGGAACACTTTGGATCATCCAACTCCCTGCTCCCGTGAGGGATGCTAGTGCCGCTAAAAAACAGGGTTCGCCAAGAGGAGTTGAGGTTGCCAATTGGGTTGGAGAAGCAATGAATTTCACTGGTAATCCCTTATAGCGGTTGCGCTCCACAACCCCTTGAAACCCTGTCTCTCACACTCTCCATCACTGCTGAGCGAAGAAAATACGGTGTATGCCATCTAGGCTTCCGCTGTATAGGTATTAGACTGGGTCGATTTATTAACCGATATCGCGCCATCGATTTTTCGATAGGATTTGGGACTTAGGAAAAAAAGTTCCACTACGCATACCCAAAAAAAAATTTTTGAGCCTGCGAAAAGAAAATGGCGGAAGAGGTCAAGGGTTTTCTACCAAAACACTCCCCAAAACCCAAAAAATATTTTTTTTCAAAAAAGTTTTTTTTCCTGAGCCCAAATCCTATCGAAGAATTGGTGGCGCGATATCGGTTAGCTTTCGTCCATAAAAATCGACCCAGGTTAATAGGTATATCGATAAGCATGTGTGGTTAAAACTGTATCAGGTAGAATTCAATCCTCCATTTGGTCGCCTCAGCTATGCGTTCAGTTTGGAAAATAACTTCCTGCGGACTGGAACTGGGCCTGCGACTGGAACTGGAACTAGGACTGAGACTGGGAAACTTAGAACGGAAGTGTAAGTGTGTGTGGCATGAGAGTTTGGAAGGATGGAGACGAAAAAGGCTCAGATGGAGGCTCAGATTAAGTTGGAGACGAGTGGAAAAAGGGTGAAATGCAGAAAAAGGAAAACAAATTCTAGATATTGAAAATAAAATAGAATAAGATGTGTGAGGTGGTTTTGTCAAAACCTGAGGTAGCACTCAGTCAATCTAGAATCGAGAAAGGCACCTATTTCCTTTCTGAATGAATACATGTTACTTTGTTGGTAGTTTTCGGTTCAGATGCTCACACACACCACGGTGGAAAATAATATCTGGTCGTTTTATTGAAGGCTGAACTGTAACCAACCACTGACTGGTCGAAGGCGTAGTATTGATGGACACCGTTCGACTGCCGGTATAATTGGTGACTAGTGACTGAGTTTCGGTGGACGGTGTATAGGTTTACGGACGCCTTACGGCTTCTGGTGTAATCAGATAAGCGTGACTGGATTTCGGTGACCCATGTTTCAGCTGATGGTAACGCAGTTTACAGCTGTTGTTGTTGTTGCTGTAGCGTTAAGGTTACTCCCCGAAGGCTTTGGGGAGTGTTATCGATGTGATGGTCCTTTGCCGGATACAGATCCGGTAGACTCCGGTAAAACAGCTCCATTAAGGTGCTAGCCCGACCATCTCGGGAACGATTTATATGGCCACATGCAACCTTCAGGCCATCCCTCCCTCCCCACCCGCAAATTCAATGAGGAGCTTGGGGTCGCGAGAGCCTCGTCTGTTAGTGAAACGGGATTTGTCGCTCGAAGGTGAGGTTGACAATTGGGTTTGGAGAAGCTATATATTGCGCTGGCAACATGAAAATGTTGCGCTACTCAACCCCTTGAATCTGGTATTTTAGTCGCCTCTTACGACAGGCATGCCTACAGCGGGTATATTCTAACCCCTAACCCGCTGGGGGTCAGTTTACAGCTAACAAATGTCTTATCCATCGGTATAGTGAGAGTAAGTCGTACACAAAGAATCGGTGAATGCGGGTGACTCGGCAACGGTGTATCACTCTCTCGAGTACCGAGGTTGGTGGAGTCAAAATCGGGTGAATCACAGATGACGGATCGGTGGGTTAGTGCAGGCCGGTGAATTGGTGATGGCGAAAGGATGGCTCGATTTCCAAGCAACCGATATTTAGTGAAATCTAAAAACGGTGATTCGCAGATGATGGATCGGTTGGATTCGGGAATCGGTTGGCAAGGAGTTGAAGGTAGGGGATTGGTGGACGTATACCCAAATATTTTTGTAGTGGTCTGTTGGACGCGCATGGGCTTTGGAGAATTGAAGAAAGGGAGGAGGTAGGAACTTCTTCACATCCAATGTCCCGGCACACCAAAACGATCAAAAGTTGGGACCTGTGCAATGTGAGGCAATTGCATGTACTCACGCAAGTAATGTTTGCGGTATAGGCTCGATGCAGGCCGTGAATTTTATGAACTGCCAACAGTTTCTATTCAAGCCTAAGTTGTTATGAACTGTTTGAGAAGTTTACGTGCACGCTGTTAGACGAAGATCGCGCGAATGAAATGCCTGCAGTAATTACTTGCATTTTGTCTGCATTCTCATTTGCTTGCTGATCGGTAGTAAAGGCAGTCGTTACTATATGAAGCCGAGGTGAGTGATGCTACTTAATATTGTGATGCTACTGAAAGCGGCATTACAGATGCGGAAAGAGTGATAACAAAGAGGTGAGGATCTCTTTTCAAATTTAGGCAAGCGAATTTTCGGACAGGACAAAGTATGCCGGTTATGCTAAACAAAATTACAAATATCTTGCCCATAATTAATTTTTTCGAGATCCCATGATTCCAGTGGTAAAATCATTATCGCCTACACACACACAAACCATAATCTAAATGAAGTTTGAAGCCAATTTGTCAGCTTAACTTTTGCCCAGCGCACTTTATCTTTCAGCTGTGGACTGATGTAGACGCCGTGACTTAGCTTAATTTTTCACCTGATTTTTATTTCACTTTTTGCTTATTTTGTATTTCTGCACTTTGTTTGCACTTTTTGTACCCAAGACCATATTTCCGCACAGAAGTCCGCTACGATACGAGCTATGAATAGAATTGAATGAGGTTCATAGAAGGAGGTGTATGATGTAGACGTGCGCACCTAGTATGTATGTACTTATGCATGAGCACGGCAATGTTCGAAACTAAATAATCTTCTTCTTCTTATATACTTGCTCCTCCGCTCAGCTTTGAGTGGCACTTAATTGAAGTTAAGACGGAAGCTAAGCATATTGGCAACTTTACGCTTCATTGACTGAAAGTTTTAAGATACGTGAGCTGTTAGCGCCAAACGTTTACAAACAAGCTGCCACACGCACGCATACACACAAAACCACACCGAAAATTAATAGGCCAACTAAGCGTAATGGTAACTTAAGACATTGCGTTCTTCATCTTAGGCGATGGCATAATCAATTCTTTGAAAGGAGCACAGTTTATAATCGTTAAACAACCAGCTATCCAATCAGTGCACGGTGGGGTATTTGATCAATCTAGCTGGCCAAAATTAAAACACCATTATTTCTGTCAAAAAGTGGTTGTCTCACTTCATTTTTATGGAAGAAAATATTTGACAGTAAATTCACGGTGTTCCGCGCAGAATTACTATGGATCGAGCCCCCGGTTTCGGATGGACCGGGTCATTTTTTGGCATTACATGAGATATGTCAATATGAGTATCAAATGAAAGGTATTTTGCTCCGCATTTTTATTGACATTTTTAAGTAGGTTGCCACTTAGGGTGCCACCAACTTTCTTTTTTATATTCTTTGTATATCCATGGTATCTCGGAAACGGCCTAACCGATTTGAATCAAATTTGGTACATCGATATAGTATTACATTTTAAAGACTTTCACCTAAGTGTTGCCTCTGAGGATGTTTTCACAAGGTTGCCACCTTGTTTAAGTTAAAAAAAATTACATGAGATATGCCAATAAGGGTATCAAAGGAAAGTATCTCACTCCCGCTTTCCAATAAATACATTTTTAGGTAGGGTTGTCACCTCACCTTATTGTAGATATATCTGAGTATATCCACTACAGTAAATTCATGGTTTAATTATTCATCATTAGTATCAATATCAATAGCAATTTCGTCGTCTTCATCAAATTCAACATCTATGAAAAAAGGTTCAGCAGAAAGCAGCATCTCTTGACTCTCTTTTGACAATGGCATTGATGTTTTCTTTATTCGGGCTCTTTCCCGTCAAAAAAGGATCCGAAGTTAAAAGCAATATGTTCATTACATCGAAGTTGCAAGAAGTTCTTGAATGTTTTCTTGCAAAACTATCACGATAAAGGCGAAAATGTTTGTTCCTTGCTTCACTGGCTTCTTCTGATAATTGGCGATAGGAATAAAGAATTTTCGATAACAGTTGCGCCATGAATTAGAATTTTGTGTACTGTTGGAGGCATCGGATACAAGAATAAGGCTAATATACAGCTCTGTAGTTTTCACGACAGTCTCTTATAAAATTGATCACCCTCTCAAAAAATCGCGGGTATGCGCAGCCGTTTTTATACCCAGCTGTACTTGTACACAGGGTATTATAAACTTGATTGGATAACGGTTGGTTGTACAGGTATAAAGGAATCGAGATAGATATAGACTTCCATATATCAAAATCATCAATATCGAAAAAAAATTTGATTGAGCCATGTCCGTCCGTCCGTCTGTCCGTTTGTCCGTTGACACGAGAACTTGAGTAAATATTGAGATATCTTCACCAAATTTGGTACACGAGCTTATCTGGACCCAGAATAGATGGTATGAAAATGAGCGAAATCGGATGATAACCACGCCCACTTTTTATATATACAACATTTTGGAAAACACAAAAAACCTGATTATTTAGTAAATAATACACCTAGAATGTTGAAATTTGACGTGTGGACTGATATTGAGACTCTTGATCAATGGTATTTCATTTCACAAGTCGATTTATAATAATAAATAGGAAAAACTTCAAATTTAAAAAAATGGGCGTGGCACCGCCCCTTTTATGACTAAGCAATTTTCTATGTTTCGGGAGCCATAACTCGAAGATAGATTAACGGATCGTAACAAAATTGGGTACACAAATTTTCCTTATAGCAGGAAATATTTCTAGGGAAAATGGACGAGATCGGTTAAAGACCAAGCCCACTTTTATACAAAAGATTTTAAAAGGGTCGTAGACGAAAATAATAAGCTATATCTTAGCGAAAAAGAGCTTTGTATCAAGAGAATTTTACTTTCTAAATTGAAACTATAACATTAAATTGGAAAACACTAAAATTTTTGAAAATGGGTGTGGCACCGCCCGTTTTTTGTCTAAGCAATTTTCAATATTGGGTACACATATTTTCGTTATAGCAGGAAATATTTCTAGTAAAAATGGATAAGATTGGTTAAGGACCACGCCCACTTGTATATAAATGACTTTAAAAGGGTCGTAGGCAAAAATAATAAGTTAAATCTTAGCGAAAAATAGTTTTGTACCAATCGTATTTTGTGCCATTATAACAAGAAACGGGAAAAAATTCAAATCTTGAAAAATGGGCGTGGCGCTGCGCATAACTCGGACGAAAAATTGGTGCACATGTATGGCTTTTAACAGCAAATATTTTCAGCAAAAATGGACTGAATCGGTTAATCACCTTCTTATATATAAAAGACTAGCAATACCGGCGTGCGTTGCTACACCAAAGAAAAACATCTGAATTAGATTTTATCATTTAAGGAAATTTGTACTTATCTTAATGCTAACGGTTTGGTTTTTTCATTAGGTGTGTAAATAAATAAATTTTTTGGTGATCCGACTTGTGAACAGGCAACGTATAATTGGCCATGTGAAAAACACGAATTTATCAAATCCAAGTCAGCGATAGTTAGTGATTGCCCTTGTGCTTTATTTTGTTCAAGTCGAAGATTTCGTTGGGCTTCCGTTTCATCGTCTCTGGAGGTAGAAGCTCTCACCCGATTTTGCTCAAGTCGAGATTGCCTTTAATCCAGTGTTTCAGCGTCTCTGGAGGTTGAAGATCGTATACGACTTTGTTCAACTAGAAGATTTCGTTGGGCTCCCGTTTCATCGTCTCTGGAGATTGAAGCTCGTATACGATTTGTTCAAGTCGAAGATATCGTTGGGCTTCCATTTCATCTGCTCTGTATCCCATCAAGTGTCTTGTTTTGGGCACTTTTCTTCCAAGAGATGCTTTCTTTGGTGGCATTATTGCTTTTTTTTTATAAATTTATGTCAATAATAATATTTCGTATTCGTATTCACTACCGTTTGTGCAGCGTCTTAATTTGTTATGAGATAATGTATTAGTTGTGTAACTTTATATACTCTCTGCAGGTACTTATCATACGAATGTATGTATATGTATTTAGGAAAATCCCAAGGGTAAGATCATTATTTAGGTAAATGTTATTTTGTAAATACCTAAAACCTTCAAATAAAGTGGAAGCAATTTCCAGCTTCAAAATTTAAACTTTCAAACCCTTGTTACTCGGGTAAAAAACCTTTTTCGGTGTAGTATTCTATTCATGAATGTTGTGAAATGATATTTGTATAGGAATATAGGGGAAGCAAATATGCATTCTGAAGTAAACACTACAGGCATAGGTATATGTGCGAAAAACAATAGTTGGTATACATTTGTTAGGACCTGTATTCTATAAAAATTATGCTATATTTTAATTAAGACAAAATGCTACTAATTTACAAAACTCAGCTAAATCGCATTACGAATATTATATTTTAGAATAAACCGGGTTTTGGTTCAGAAAAAAAATTATTGTTTATAATAGGTCCGTCCCGGGTCCAGTTCCCGGAAGAAAAATTATTGTTATTTTAATCCAGGCATAACGCTACTTACATATCAAATTTCAAGCAAATCGAGCCATATATAAGATAGTTTAGAATAAATCGGTCCCTGATCCATTTCCCGGAAGTAAAATTATCCGACATTTTATTCTACATATAACGCTACGCACATACCAAATTTCAGGCAAATCGAGCAATATATATACGATAGTTTAGAATAAATCGGTCCCTGGTCCACTTCCCGGAAGAAAAATTATCCGACATTTTATTCTATATATAACGCTAACCACATACCAAATTTCAGGCAAATCGAGCCATATATACGATAGTTTAGAATAATCGGTCCCTGGTCCACTTCCCGGAAGAAAAATTATCCGACATTGTATTCTAGATATAACGCTACCTACATACCAAATTTCAGACAAATTGAGCCATATATTCGATAGTTTAGAATAAATCGGTCCCTGGTCCACTTCCCGGAAAAAAATGTTTGCAAACATCTCTTGGGTCCTACTAAGTTATCCTAAAAATTTCATGGCAATCTTTCTATCCGTTCTCGAGTTATGGAGTGACAATCAAAATGTACACTTCTTTTTATATATGTACTAGCAGACCCGTGAGACGTTGTTCTGCCCTATATTTGGTCTATCTCCATACATTTTAATAAACTTTTTCCGTCTAACTCTGCCCCCCCCCTCCCAATCCTCACTTTTTCTTAATCCTTTTATTCACTCCTCCCTCCGTCTTTTCGCTTCATCTATCTCTATCTTCGCCTCACTCTATCTCTTTCTCAGCCTCCTTCTCCTTCCATCTTTCTCTTCTCTCAAGTTTTTCCTTTCTTCTTCATTCCTTATTGCCAGGCAAATCGAATGGGAAGTATGTAAATGGGTATGTGGGTATTGTTAATTCATGTCTTTATTTCGGCTTCGCATGCACATTTATCAGTTTTGCCAGGTTAATGCAACTAAATCGAATATCACAATGAAAATTACTTTAAAGCTCTCGGCAACAACTTTCATTTGATATCCATATTACACACACATTCTAGGTGGTATCCGGGTCCAGGTTTTGCCCATATCTTGAGACCCTAGTCACCCAGCGGTATAAAAATTACTCTGTACTAAAGCACTCCTCACAGCTTTCATTTTTTATCCATATTCTATAAACCAGTGCATGCTTAACGAACGAACGATCGCATTTCGTTACGATAATCAACGCTAATAAACGAAACGAAGTCACTTCGTTTCGTTATTAAACGTTAAGATCGTCAAAAGATATATCTTTTGTTTACAAGGTTTTTAAAAAATTTTAATATCGAAAGTAGTATGTACTACAAGTAGAATAACTCAGTTAAAACATGCGGTATAAAAAATCTAACATATGAATTAAAAACACATTTACATGTCCTAAAAGAAAATATAAAATGTAGATTTGATAAGGCTAAACAAAGAGGTGTAGTATTAGCTATTGTGTGTTGTTATTGTTGTTGTTAAGCCAGGAGCAAGCAAGTGCTGCGTGTTTATGCACACTTAGTATTAATGGCTGGAAAATTTTCGCACTCACATAAGCTTGCGCACATAAATGCACACACTTATAAGGCTCTCATACACATTCTTGCGAAAGTGAAAATGCAGCTGAAGGCAGAGTCTTATGATTATGTGGAAATAGTATATGGATTTATTCAGACATGGATGCAAACACAGTGCTGTGCAAGAAAATAGCAACACGATCGAGTTTAAAACATTAAACAAATAATAAGAAAAGAGGCTGTGCAACTACACTCGGTTTTTACTGCAACAACGCACTACATTGTCTTTACGCCTCTCTCTCTTTTCTTCTGCTTCTCAAATTCCCCCTTACCCTTCGCCCTCTACCTCCCCGGCGTCTCTCTTTGAATCCATCGTCCCTCTTCTCTTCTTCCTATGTCTCCTAGGGCACTTCCATTCTGAACTCGTAGTATAGCGCCGTCTGCTGATGTTCTAGAATTTGGCACGCTAGATGCTTGTCTTTTACTGTCTTCTGCTTTCCGGCCTTCTATATCGATTCCATTCTGTTCTCAAATGTGATATTCGCGTTGATCAGGCTGATACGCCGGTTGGTTTGACGGGTATTCCACTGTGACGTGGATGCCCTCGACTGCTCTGTTTATTCCCATGTTCCCAGTGCATCTCGGAGCTCAGACCATTCTGTGCTTTATGTTGTTATGGGGCCATTTTTGAGCTGAGTGTGATTCAAAACGTGGTGTAGCGTCTCATCCGACAGTAGTTATCGACATTTGTCAGACACCTCTTTAAGACATACAGCGGCAGGATATCAGGATGCGGCTAGTCTATAAAGCGCAAGGGTTTTCTGACATTGTAGCCTCGTAAAGCTAAGCCACACAGTGTAGTAGCATGAGATAATGCGCTTGGTATACCCTATCTGGAAAATGTTAAACCAAGAATCGGTCAGTTAGCCACATTAAAGCAGAGCTCCGCTTCTGTTGAGGACCATTACTAGGCCTAGTCGATTTTACTTTTGACACTGTCGGATGCCTTCCGAAATTTGGATCAGTTACCTGCGGGGCGGTCAGAACCGTGGGGTGAATATAAGTCACGTATGTTACTGTGATTAAGTCTGACAGGTGTGGCAACAGAAAGAAAAGTTCAGTAGACTTTGAGGGTATTTGTATTACATTTTCGGCCTTTTATGCCCAGCCTTGGCTGTAATAAAGTAACTATAGCATTTGGCATCTGCCAAAAGTCCAGAAAGGTGCAGCGCCCGAACGTCGCCCAACAAGCCCTGGTGCACCACCCACTGCTTGTTTATTTGCGTGCATGTTCCTTCCACGACCTTTTCCTTCAAAAAGATGGCCCTAACGGTATTTATACATTTCCCAATAAGCCGTCTAAGTCCAGAGCTCTGAAAAACGAAGAATGTGGCACGAAGATGAACGCCTAGGAAAAGTTGAGCCGTTCACGCGTTCAAGACATCTCTGTCCTATCTTCGGTATTACTTCCTGAAGAGCAATTTTTGTACTAAAAAATTCTCGAACATCAAAATATTCCAATTCCATTCTCAACACTGCGTTGAATGATGCCATGAGGACTTGAGCCTTTAGATGGAACTTCACCAACTTTGAGTGGGTCAGGTCATCCGGCCTCAGGATGAGTTCGCCCGATCTTATAGCACATCAATAATCCGTTCCTAGTGAAAGGCCGAGTCAAAGCTTCTTTGCTTGGCGTAGTCCCCATTATATCATACATTCTGCTAGTTCTTTTTGCGGATGAGAACTCTCATTTCTGATGAAATGAAATGGCATAGGGTAAAGATGACGGCATAGGACAAAAATCACCTATAAGTCGGTTATCATAGCTGCCTTGATGTTAAAAAAATAAATTCTGACCGCGATTTGAATTCGAGGAGATTTGGACAGATCTTCCCGTCTAATTAAAGTCGTGGTCCTTTTTTTAGTTTTTCACAAAAGCACATAGGAAAGAATTTTCACTGAGAAACTTTTTATGATATAAACATAATATGAATGTTTGTCGAACTACTGCCGAGGGGCAACTTCGCTTAGAAAAACTTTTTATACATTTCATTAACATGAAATGAAATGAAATATATTAACTTTGGTCCGATGTTTGTAACGTTGAGAAATATAGAAGATAGATTCACCATTAAGTATACCGAATTGATCAGCGCGACGAACTGAGGTGATATAGCCATGTCCGTCTGTCCGTCCGTCTGTCTGTTTGAACGCAAACTAGTCCCTCAAATTTTGAGATATCTCAATGAAATTTAGAAAGTATAAACATGAAACTCGGTGATATATATTTTAATAAACCATAGAAGAGTTTTTGAAAAAATCACTTTGATCGGAGCTATATATAGTATATATCCCATACAACCGATCCAGATAGAAAGATTTTTGGCAATTTCTCCCTTAATTTCCAATATAAAAACGCTAAACTTGGTGATATTTATTCTAATATATCATAGAAGATTTCCTGAAAAAATCACTTTGGTCGGAGCTATATATAATATATATCCCATACACTCGATCGTTCAGATAAGGGGGTTTTTTTGCCATTTTTATACCTTTCTTGAACATGAAATGGTATATTAACTTTGGTCCGATGTTTGTAACGTTGAGAAATATAGAAGATAGACTCACCATTATGTATACCGAATTGATCAGGGCGACGAACTGAATTGATATAGCCATGTCCGTCTGTCCGTCCGTCTGTCTGTTTGAACGCAAACTAGTCCCTCAAATTTTGAGATATCTCAATGAAATTTGGCACAAGGATGTACTTTGTATTATATTAGACATTTGCCGGATCCGGTAGGATCGGATCACTATAACATATATCTCCCATATAACCGATCGCTCAGATAAGACGATTTTGGTCATTTCGGCCGCAATTTAGAAAGTATAAACGCGAAACTCGGTGATATATATTCTAATACATCATAGAAGATTTTCTGAAAAAATCACTTTGATCGGAGCTATATATAGTATATATCCCAAACAACCGATCGTTAAGATAGAAAGATTTTTGGCCATTTCTCCTTTAATTTACAAAGTATAAACATGAAACTCGGTGATATATATTTTAATATATCATAGAAGATTTTCTAAAAAAATACCCTTTGATCGGAGCTATATATAGTATATATCCCATACAACCGATCGTTCAGGTAGAAAGATTTTTGGCACTTTCTCCCTTAATTTCCAATATAAAAACCGTTAAACTTGGTGATATTTATTCTAATATATCATAGAAGATTTCCCGAAAAAATAACTTTGATCGGAGCTATATGTATATAGTATATTACTATCCCATACAACCGATCGTTCAGATAGAAATATTTTTTGCCATTTCTCCCTTAGTTTCCAATATAAAAACGTGAAACTTGGTGATATGTATTCTAATATGTCATAGAAGATTTCCTCTAAAAATCATTTCGATCGGAGCTATATATAATATAAATCCCATACACTCGATCGTTCAGAATAGGGGGTTTTTTGCAATTTTTTATTTTATATTTATCTTCAAAATCTTTTAGGTATGTACATGTGTTCACTATATATTTCTTATCTTATACATCCGATTATTTGGAGATTATGAACGGGATAAGATTATTGTTCAGCCCCATTCATGAAAGGTATGAAGTCTTCGGAATAGCCGAAAACATTCCCATCCTTACTTGTTTCTAATTAAAACCCTTTTTTAATTTTTTATGTTTGCTTTGACTGGGACTTGAACTCATCACGTTCGATGGCTCCGTCTTGATTTGTGGACCGGAATCTCGGACGATATCGAAATAAAATGGGAGCATTCGATGGCAAAGTTACCCGGTGGATGTATGGTCCTGCCCGTGATGCCAACGGAATATATCATTAATCTTTAATGACAAGCTTCAAGTAAGTATGAATATTGTGTAACGAGTAAAAGTTCATTAGTTTCTCTCTAGGTCATGTAATGTGAATTAATGAAGGCGCTCTGGATGAATGAATGAATGAATGAATTTTGCATCAAAGGCAAGAAAGAGAACTCCATTAAGTTGGAAGAGAAAGATCAAGACAGACGTCACGAAGCAGGGATCATGGGCGGAGCTTGCTAAATATTCAACGGCGAAAATTGCGTAGGTCGTGTACATCAGAACGGTTTTACGCTATCCATTTTCAAATTTGCGATAAATACAATTCAGTTTGACCATTGTGCCTTCTTCAATGTCATTTTGCTAAGGCATCTGCAAAATCTTTTTATTGCGTTCTTACTACATTGAACAACACTGTATTCATGTTTTTACTTGTGGTATATTTTTGAAGCATATTTTACATTCACTTCCTGTTCAATCGCCGCCGGTTAGCTTTCTTGTGTTGCAAGTATTTAGTGTTGTCGATAAGTTGTTGCTTTTTGTGCGTCTTATCCTTTTGTGTGGTTTTTTTTATTTCTGCACCTTCTGACTTACATCTTAACCTCAAGTGTTGTGGTTTGTACTAATTTTTAATTTTTTTTTACTATAATCATCTTTGCAGAATTTAAAAAGTTTCTCTATTCGTTGCAATATCCTTGGCAAACCATTTCGTGCCTTACGGCGTCAAGTGCCTGAAAATGAGCTTTCAAGCTTATCGTTTGTCATATTTCATGCTATAATAAATTCTACTTCGTTTAAAATGCCAACAATATCAGCTCTTCAAAATTGCTTATTGAGCTTCACACTTATACATTGTCGACATTGAAATGGGACAGGAAATTTATGAGATTAGCTTAAAGTATGGTCGGTATTGCTCATAGTTTGGTCAATTTACCGCTTCCATCAAATGTAGGAGACTCAGCGCAGCCTGTTAAACTTCCCACTAACTACACTCGAACATCATATTGCCGCTCAATTAGAGCATTTCCACTTTCTTAGAGCGGCAACATCAAGTTCGTGTGGCGACAGTGGAAAGTCTTTGCATCCTAATGAGTCTCTTATATCTGATGTAACCAAAGATCTGGATTTAATGTACTTTCTTTTGCAGTGTTTGAAGCAGTTTTTTATCCCCAGCTGGTCAAGGGGCTTTGAATATTCCCGCTGTTGGCATACCTGTCGTAAGAGGCGACTGAATTCCACATTCCTTGAAGGTTCGACGTGGTCATATCAAATCGTTCCCGAGATGGTCGGCGTAGTATTTTATTCATGCCAATTTCCAAAACCTAATAATAACAATAATATTCAGGGTGTCTCCACTACTAGAGAAAGAGGAAGAAAAAGCATTTTTATTTTTTATTTTTAAAGATCTTCTCACCCCGCTGCAAAATTTGCTCTTCACTGAAAACTCACTTATATAGTGAACTAGCGGCAGTTTAATCCAATGCCCACTATAATTCCTTTCTTAACACTATCGTTGGTCTGCGACTGATTATTGGACGCGATTTAGTCCACTTAAGAAGAAGTTTTGTATATTTCACCAAACTCGTATAATATAATAATAATATTTTGGAGGCATGAAGGTCAAGCTTCTATTCAAATATCACTTACGCTACATTTTCCTACAAGTTGGTGGACCACTCACAAATTTTCATCAATATCCTCTAAAAGTAGTCCAAAGAAACTACCAATTTCAACGGCGGTGTACCAGAGAGGAAGGGATGCTAGAGGCGCCAGTTCCATATTGCAATTGAAAAGCTGGTTGGTGTCATGTGAGGAGATGTTTCAAGCGCAAGACATACATTATGTATGTCGGCGATGATTCTGAATAGTAAGATTTTAAACTGTTACAGTATTCAGATAGAAGTTGAGTTCGAGTGACGCGCCTTGCTTTCCTCTACTGCCAGTTTAGGGTATTTGAGTTTAAGAACGGACTTCGTGGGAAATTCTTGGCATAGAGATTCGACGTGTTTTGGTGAAAATCTCCGGGGATCTGTCTATCTGTTTGTGTTTTTTTCTGCATACGGCTGAGTTGTTAGGTGCCATAATTCCTCATTATGCTTGCAGAGATTACTTTTTAAGTCACGTGGAGACGGGCCCGCTTCAATCGGTTGCTTGTTATAGTGCCCAGGTTTCTGGTTATTCAGCACAAACTGTTTGTTCAGCATATCATTTCTCTCGTTTATGTGAAGTACTCTGGTCTCACTGTACAGGTGGTATTCTGGTACCATAAGAGGACAGTCCGTAGTGGTTCTGAGAGCGGTATTTTGACAGGTCTCTTTATATCAAACTTAATTTTTATTATGCTCTTAAGCTTTGGTTACAAATAACAAAGCACCCAGACTTGATATACACATAAATTCGATCAACAAACCGAGTTCCATGCGTTTCCCACTTTCGGTCTGCTTAAGGTCCACTCCGCTTCTACCTAAGATATAAGCTTTTTGAACTGACAAAGAACATTTAAATCAACCCATGATGTTCAAACATGCGCTTCAATTATGCTCAAATATTATTCAGCATATCAACAACTATTCTGCATGATTACCTCAATGTACTCGTTCCACTAATAGTTAAGGAATTCAAGGAACCTCTTTTGTTTTAAGCATTGTAATATTTGCCTTGTTAACTTTTATATCTAATAGAAAATTTACAAAATTCCGGAACAAAAATCAGTGCACTTCAATTCACTTGAAACACTCCATACATACCTATTTAACATGATTTTACTACCTACCTATATTGTACGTATCTAAATTCTCTTCGAAACCCAAAGTCTTAACCAATTATACTACGTTTGATCGCTTTGAACTACAAAATACAAAATATTTGTAGTTTGTAGTGCGATTATTGAGCTGGAAAATTAATCGATTGGTTATGAACTGATCCAAGTACTTAGTATTTGTACATATGAGCCAGTTTATTTTTGGGTAGGTGTGCATCAATAAATCGGTAAGTTATCTTGTAAACTTATCAAACTCAAGTAGGTGTCTATATATGTGAGTAGTAGGGCTGCAAACCAATCCTTAAATTTAGGTGGTTCAGTGAAATGGTTCAAAGCAATTAGTAAACATTTACAAGCATATACATCTGTTGCAGAGGACGCAGCAACAGAAATTTTAATGCACACCAAAAATCTGGCAGGTACAGCGATTTCGATCTCTAGAGACCTAAGTAGAGAAAAACAGCAGCAGAAAAAAGCAATGCTGCAACTTAAAAAACGTTTGGCGTCATTAAAAACCGGCATCCCTGTATTGGTACGTGATCATAAACTTAGGATCAACAATAAATGGTATTCCTGGAATCATGAACAACGTCTTGTATGTGGTAAAGCCGATGGTCTCATCGAGTTGAAGAAAATTTATGGCGATAAAATTGGCTCAGCCTTTATAGATTATAAGTAACTTTGAATGCAAACACAAAAAACTAAGCAGTTTAAGTAGTAAGAATTTTATAGAAGCGTTGGCTTGCAATGTTAAGGTCCTGGCATATAATGTGGCAGGTTTAAGAACAAAATTATCTAATTACGATTTTATAAATTATATTAAAACTTTCGAGGTATTTTTATTGTATGAAACATTTATAGAAGAGCGATTGGACAGCGTTGAAAATGTTTTCAAAGATTGTTTGTTATTTTGGGTTTATGCGACAAGAAGTTATGTGAGAGGAAAGGGCTAGCGGTGGAGCTCTGTTTGGAATTAAAAAAACGTCTAAACAGAAATTGGTCAGGTCAGTTTGTAAAGAAAGGAGATATTTGTGTAATTGAATTGAGTCTTTATCGAGAACAAATTTATATCTTACCGGTCTATTTAAACTGTAATAGGTGGGAAAGCGATTTTAATGCGCTTTATGGGACTGTCCTTGAGCTGGACACTGAGAACGTTATGTTGATGGGTGATTTTAATGCGAGATGTGGAGAAGAACAGCTTTTTAACTGTAGTCCAACACTAGCAAACTTCCTCTATTTCATTCGAAGGGGTTTCAAATGATAAGCATGTTGATGCGAACGGTAAAAAATTTGCTGAATTCTGTAGTTCGTTTTCGTTACCTGCATTAAACGGTCGCGCAATTGGTGATAAAGAAGGAGATTTCACATTTATAAGAGGAACTGCCTGTTCAGTGATCGACTATTGTTTAATCAGGGGTAATTTGACTACATTAATAGATTTCTTCAAGGTTGATGATCTGTTATACTCTGATCATCAACCACTATCAGTCAGAATACTATGGCTCAACCAAATGTAAATGCAAACATTATGAACCCACTCCCCAGGCTTAAATGGTATGATAAACAAACCGAGATATACAAAGATAATTTAAATCAAATGTTAAAAATAGCAGCAGCTACTCACTGAGTGATCTAGTGGATTGTGTAAGAAAGGCAGCGGAACACTGTCAAAACAAAAAACTGTGTACAAAAAACGTGCACCCCTGGTTTGACTAGGAGTGCAAAAAAGCCAGAAGGAAATCCTTTTCAGCCTTACAGGGTCAGAATATACCCGCGGTAGGTATGCCTGTCGTAAGAGGCGACTAAAATACCAGATTCAAGGGCTGTGTAGCGCAACCCTTCAGGTTGCCAGCGCAATATATAGCTTCTCCAAACCCAATTGTCAACCTCACCTATCCGCGGCGAATCCTGTTTCACTAACCGACGAGGCTCTGGCGACCCCAAGCTCCTCATGGAACTTGGGGGTGGGGAGGGTGGGGAGGGAGGGTTGGCCTGAAGGTTAAATGTGGCCATATAAATCGTTCCCGATATGGTCGGGCTAGCACCTTAATGGTGCAGTGTTACCGGAGCGTACCGGATCTGTATCCGGAAAAGGACCATCACATCGATAACACTCCCCAAAGCCTTCGGGGAGTAACCTTATCGCTACAACAACAACAACAACAACAACTTGGTACGCAAGAAAGTTTGAGAGAATATCAAAATCTTAACAAAGAATTTAAAGAAATTTGCACGCATAAAAAACATGTATATTTTAAAAATGTGGCCATGAAACTCGCCGATATTAAAGACAGTAAAGAGTACTGGGGGTTTGTGAAGAAGCTAAATGGTTCGGGGTTCGCGAAGAGTGCACAGTTAGATGCGGAAAGTTTGGGAGCACATTTTCCCTCTCTACTAAACCAAAACAGTAGTGTCTCTACCCTAAGTTTTGCACTACCCTTCGTGACTGTACGGGAATTGGATTGCGAAATTACGGCGGCTGAAGTGAAGACAGCACTTAAAAGAACTAAAGATAATAAGGAACCTGGGCCTGACGGCATACCCGCGGAATATTTTAAACATGCCCCTTCTAACTTTATAGAGCAGCTTACAGCTTACTTTAATAGTATGTACAATACTGGTTCGGTCTCTTCGCTGCTCCAGAAAGCTATTATATTCCCACTTTTTAAAAAAGGTGACATAAATGACCCAAATAATTACAGAGGCATCTCCTTTCAGAATGTCATTGCAAAAATATTTACCTCCATTTTGTATGAAAGGTTAGCGGCGTGGGAAGAGAGGAATTCGCTTTTAAGTGAGTTCCAGGCGGGATTTAGAAAGGGCGCTCTACAATCGACCATATTTTTAGTTTATCTAGCATATCTCAGCATTACATTTCCAAGAAGAGAAAATTGTATGCTTTGTTCGTGGACTTTAAGGCCGCTTTTGACTCCATAATACGAAATGCTCTTTTCTTCAAATTAAGTAATTTAGGTCTTTCAACGAAAATGCTAGAAATAATAAACAGTCTCTACAAAAATAACGTTGGAAGGGTGTGGGATGGTAGCACTGCCTCAGAATGGTTTCCAACAGAAACGGGTGTTAAACAAGGTTGCCTACTTATCTCATTACTGTTTGCGCTTTTCCTGGACGATTTGGTGAATCACTTGCCAAAGGGTATTACGTTTGGGGGCATCCATATAAAGATACTTATGTGTGCCGATGATGTAGTTATCTTAGCAGAAACCCCAAAACAATTACAGAAAATGATCAACAAACTAGAGGAGTACTGTAGTGACTGGGGGCTTACAATAAATACGAATAAGATAAAAGCACTTATATTCAGGGGCTCAAAAGGTAGATACTGTAGAGATGAAAAGTGGCATTTGTGTGGACACGAGTTGGAGAAGGTTAAGGAATACAAGTATCTAGGAGTAGTTATAACGTACAATGCATCGTACTATAAACATTTGTCAAGTAAGCTTAAATCAGTTAACTACGCTATAAACAGCACCTGGAGATCTTTTTTGTCTAAAAAATACATTCCTCATAGTCATAAGTACAAACTATTTGAAGCAGCTGTACGAACAGTATTGGGCTATGCATCAAAAGTGTGGGCAATTGAATATTACGAAGAAGTAGAAAAGTTGCTGAGGTACTTTATTAAAAGGCTGTTCAGATTACCGCGTAACACCCCGAACTATATTATTCATCTCGAAACCGGACTTGCAGAATTGTATATTGACTTCTTGAAAACACATTTCAATTATAATTGCAGGGTTATGGAAATGGGTAATAACCGTCTTCCAAAGCTAATCGCAATGCACTTGCTAGAAACTAGGTCTCATTGTTTCCAAAAGTTGGACGCGCTTATCAATGAGTACGGTGAACCAATTCTAATAAATGATAACACTTTGTAGAGACATTGGCACCGCAATATATTAGCTAAACTAGATGCAGTGAATAGGGAACATTTTCTGTTAAAAGCTCAAGCTAGCGAAGTAAGACGAACTTACCCCGTACTGGAACATAATCTTTGTGAGCTTAATTATTTTAGAGATGAATTTAGCATACATGCGATCAGCAATTTGTTTCGCGTAAGAGGAGAACTATTGAAACTAAATTACGAACCTCATCTTGAGCAGCTAGATAATCGCTGTCAAATTTGCAACTCGGGAAACGAAGAAAACGTTTTACACTTTCTGGGTAGTTGTCCCGTACATATGGAATAAAGGATATTATTTTTTAAAAAAAGTATATTAACACACCAAGAGATTAAGGAATACCTAAATGGTAAAAACTGGATCACATTGAATCAGTACGTTAAATAAGCGTTAAAGTATAGGAAGCAAATTTTAGAAGAGGAATTTTGAAACTTATATTTAAGAAATATTTTATTATATAATGTACAGAAAAACCTACTTCAAGTACTTATAAACTGACGGCACTACGCCAAAGATTAGTTATAAAATAAAATTTTATGTTGTAATCAACTTTGTAAAAAGATTCTGTTTAATAAAAAAACTACTACTACTACTACTATTATTACTCCTACATCTGTTGATGAGTACGATGTAATCACATCTTTTAAATTTAGTCTTACCAAATGGGCATTCTTTCAGCCCTCCGCCCCCCCCCTTCTGGGCTTTTGGCTATCCTTATGAGCTTATTAAATTTGTTAAATAGTTGTAGGTCCTTGAAGCGACTCTAACCGTCTTTCTTAAGCGGTTCAGGGTTTTGCTTTCGATTATGAAAATGTTGGAATTGCAAATATAAGCTACAGCTCGTGGACAAGTTTTTTTTATTTGAAATGTTCTTTTTTCACATTTTGTTTTTATTGACAGTTGCTGAATTGCTGTTTTTGATTTTGCCTATTAGCAATGACCTGGCAAATGCATTGTCGTATATTTTGTTCACGTATTGTGTGCGGCCATGGCGGTGTGAAGGTAGCGTGCTCCGCCTACCACACCGTATGCCCTGCGTTCACACCACCCCGGGCAAAGCAACATCAAAATTTTAGAAATAAGGTTTTTCAATAAGAAGAAAATTTTTCTAAGCGGGGTCGCCCCTCGGCAGTATTTGGCAAGCGCTCCGGGTGTATTTCTGCCATGAAAAGCTCTCAGTGAAAACTCATCTGCTTTGCAGTCGCCGTTCGGAGTCGGCATAAAACATGTAAGTCCCTTCCGGCCAATTTGTAGGGAAAATCAAGAGGATCACCGCGCAAATTGGAAGAGAAGCTCGGCCATAGATCTCTTCGGAGTTATCGCGCCTTACATTCATTTTTATTTTTTTTTATTGTGTAAATTTCCTTCATCAGTTTGCAAATCCAATGATGCTAGTCCATTTGCACAAAATCCTTAGCTCCCCTACTCTGTTAAGCTACGCCCATAATCTTATCAAAATATTGTTTTTCCTATAGTCACAATTAAGACTACAATGTAGATAAAATGTTACCATATAAAATGTAAGAGCTAGGTCCATAAACTTATCAAATGCCACTCCCCACACCACCATGATATGCCCTTGGATTCCTACTTCTCAATTTAGCCAGGCCCATCAAGCATATCAAATTATTGAATTCTTATTAATTCTTTATAACTCTATAAAATTTAAATGAAATTGTAGAGTACAAAATATGAAAGTCTGCGTCCTCCGTACACCACTCAACCAACACCATTGGCTTATCCAATTACTATCGGTCTTTTACGAGTTCAAATAGTCGGCTACACGTATTAATACATAAACACAAGTTATGCCAATTCAGCGGTCACCAAAATTTAAACTGTGGTTATGTTGGTAAGGTAAATTATCGTAGTGGTAGTGTTTTAGCACGGCGACTAACGAGCAACAAGGCAAGATATATGCACGCATGTTTTTTAACACGCAAAACAATTCATTAGCATATTATAAAAAATAGTGTGAAGTGAATGCGAATAATGTGTGTGGTGAAAGCGAATATTTATTTCACTAGCTGAGAACCTGTGTGCCAATGCAAGTGTGTTAAGAGCTCTGCGGCTCAAACCGGTTTCCACCATAGAAAATACTTAACGAGTCATATGAACAGATAATATAAGTATGTTAGTATTGTTTAACCGGTATGTACCTAACATTAGTTGTTCGTACCATTTTGATTTGTTGAGATGAAACGAAGATGAGCAATTTTTGATTTATGAGCTTTCTATTAACAACAAAAACTGCCGTTGCCATAAGTACAGGCCCTAATTAAATTACGTAGTACAGGAAACTCTCTACTAAGCGGACTAGTTGTTAAGCGGACTCGTCTATATAAAACTTGTACTTTTGTGAACTGGTAACATTTTGCAACTGATTCTTTCTTGAAACTGGTTACTGTTTCTTCTTTTCAAGTAGTAGGACTTTTTGGAGAACCGGAAATATTTTTACTTCCTTTATATTAGGTTGGTTGAATGTTTGTCCGCTTTTCATACAAATCTTGCAATCGATTTTAAGTACATAACTTCTCATTGAGCTACAAACGTGAAAGTTTACACATGGTTAAACACCCTGGCAATGCAAAAAAAAGGAACAAAATCCGTTAGGTGGCGCATGGATCGAAATAATTAGATAAAAATTTGAAAATTTTCAAACCAGCTTTTAAGTAACTTCTCGACGAGCCGATGACCCGATACAAAGAGATTCGCTGCGGGCGCACGGGATGAGATATTTAGAAACATTGTACGAAACGGAGTGAATTTTGGGATTGATTTTTGTGTAAGTTCTCATTACGCTACAACTGTAAAGCTTAACAGCTAGGTTAAGACACCGAGAAAATGTAAGAAAAGGAGAAAAAAAAGTAAAAAATGTTAAGCACTTCCTTTATATAAATGAACAAAAATCAGCGAAAAATATCTCCTTATATAAAAACATATTCTTGCTACACTTTGATTTTTAAATTTTGACATAGAAATTGCAAAAATATTTACGGAAAGTAGAAATGTAAATGTGGAGCGCAATTGATTGACTAATAATATCTCCTTTCCTACCAACTTTCGATATCGAAAATTTCTAATGCAAGTAATGTGCGCTCCACTTTTATATTTTTATTTCTCATAAATATTTTTATGGAATTTCTATGTCGAAATTTAAAAATCAAAGTTTAGCTAGAATATGTCTTTACATAAGGAGACATTTTTCACTGATTTTTGCCCATTTATATAAAGGAAGTGCCTAAAATTTTTTTATTTTATTTTTATACTCAGTTGAGCAGAGCTCACAGAGTATATTAAGTTTGATTGGATAACGGTTGGTTGTACAGGTATAAAGGAATCGAGATACATATAGACTTCCATATATCAAAATCATCAGGATCGGAAAAAAATTTGATTGAGCCATGTCCGTCCGTCCATCCGTCCGTCCGTCCGTCCGTTAACACGATAACTTGAGTAAATTTTTAGATATCTTGATGAAATTTGGTAAGTAGGTCCCTGAGCACTTATCTCAGAACGCTTTTTAAAATTAACGATATCGGACTATAACCACGCCCACTTTTTCGATATCGAAAATTTCGAAAAACAGAAAAAGTGCAATATTTCATTACCAAAGACAGATAAAGCGATGAAACTTGGTAGGTGCGTTGAACTTATGACGCAGAATAGAAAATTAGTAAAATATTGGACAATGGGTGTGGCACCGCCCACTTTTAAAAGAAGGTAATTTAAAAATTTTGCAAGCTGTAATTTGGCAGTCGGTGAAGATATTATGATGAAATTTGGCAGTAACGTTACTCCTATTACTATATGTACGCTTAATAAAAATTAGCAAAATCTAACAAGGACCATGCCCACTTTTAAAAAAAAATTTTTTTTAAGTAAAATTTTAACATAAAATTTAATATCTTTACAGTATATAAGTAAATTATATCAAAATTCAACTCCAGTAATGATATGGTGCAACACAATACAAAAATAAAAGAATATTTCAAAATGGGCGTGGCTCCGCCCTTTTTCATTATTTCGTCTAGGATACTTTTAATGCCATAAGTCGAACAAAAATTTACCAATCCTTTTGAAATTTGGTAGGGGCATAGATTTTATGACGCTAACTGTTTTGTATGAAAATGGGCAAAATCGGTTGAAGCCACGCCCAGTTTTTATACACAGTCGTCCGTGTGTCCTTCCGCATGGCGGTTAACACGATAACTTGAGCAAAAATCGACATATCTTTACTGAACTTAGTTCACGTACTTATCTGAACCCACATTATCTTGGTATAAAAAATGAACGAAATCCGACTATGACCACGCCCACTTTTTCGATATCGAATATTACGAAAAATGAAAAAATGCCATAATTCTATACCAAATAGGAAAAAAGGGATGAAACATGGTAATTGGATTGGTTTATTGACGCGAAATATAACTTTAGAAAAACTCTGTAAAATGGTTGTGACACTACCATATTAAGTAGAAGAAAATGAAAAAGTTCTTCAGGGCGAAATAAAAAACCCTTGAAATCTTGGCAGGTATTACATACATAAATAAATTAGCGGTATCCAACAGATGATGTCCTGGGTCACCCTGGTCCACATTTGGTCGATATCTGAAAAACGCCTTCACATATACAACTACCACCACTCCCTTTAAAACTCTCATTAATACCTTTAATTTGATACTAATATCGTACAAACATATTCTAGAGTCACCATTGGTCCACCTTTATGGCGATATCTCGAAAAGGCGACCACCTATAGAACCAAGGCCCACTCTCTTTTAACCCTCATTCGGCCGACGATTTTTACAACTCATTTTGGCCGACGCAGTCACCCCGGTGACTTTTAATAAAATGAAAATTCAGCTTAAAAGCAGGAACAAACTTCAGAAAAAACTGTGTTAAATGAAAATGGGCATCTGGCAACATTAACAGCTGATTATATTCAACAACATTCAGCTGATTATATTCATAGTTCTTGTTTAGTGCAGTTGGGAAAGATTGAATCCAGTTTGAGAAAAATTTAATCCAGTTCCTTATTTGTTGAAAATGAGTGATTCTAAGCGTTTAAGATACGAAAATGCAACCAGTTCAACCAGTAAATGTGAAAATCCGGAAAGTGGAATTGAAATTGACGCAGAAAGAGCGGTTTCCACCACAACCGACTACAGCGCATCGTTAATCGAAGGTACATATCTACATTTTAGGTGAAAATATTGCTATATATTAATGCTATATAGAGCATTATCGGATGCGGATATTGAGACGCTACTCTCTTGATGATGACGATGACGTGAATTTGGCGATGGCAACGATGGCGAAGGTGATGAATGGCTACCAGGTGGCGAAACTGCATCGGATGCTGAGACAGGGGATGTGATTGACGAAGTGGGCGAGCCAGAAAGCGATGAAGAAATAGAAAGTACTACGGTTAATATTATTGGGTCGCAATTAGTGTATGAAGCGCCCTCTGGGTGAATCTAAGTTTGCGTTCCGCAATGAAACTGTCCTCCTGAGTTACAAAGCCAAAGCCAACAAAAATGTTTTTTTGCTCTCTACCTTGCACAATAATGCATCAATCGATTCTGCTTCAAACAAACCTGAAATAATTCTCGACTACAATCGATACAAAAGGTTGTGTCGATACAATGGATCAAATGCTCGGAATTTACACATGCAAAAGAAAGTCGCACCGGTGGCCATTGGCTCTATTTTTCAATATGTTGGATGTAATGGCACTAGGTGGACACAATTATTTATAGGGATAATTATGTAACGAGCCGTGTTAGTATCAGCCGTCGAACTTATCTAAAAGAACTTTCTCGTGAATTGGTCACTGAGGCTGTCAATCGGCGAGCATCAAACCCCCGAATCCTGCAGCATTATCACGTACGTACCGCTATGGAGGATGTTCTGAATACCCGTTTATCTCTGCCCTTTGCATCGGAATTGCAAATTGAGCAACGTGACGAAACAGGTCGAATGAAAATCAAAGGCAAGTGTCATGTTTGCCAACAAGTGAATAAAAGACAACGGAACGCCCGGAAAGTTTGCTTAGTTTGTAAAAAGCCAGTGTGCCAGGAGCATATTCAGCCCATTGTCAAATGTGTTCAGTGCAGCGAATAAAGTTGCTATTTTTTATGAAACTCTGTTCTCATAAACGATATACCAATAATATTTTCATATGTACATGTCTTGCTTGTAATTGGTTTTTACTCATGGTCACATGGGTGACTACGTCGGCCAACAAAAGAAAAAAAGTTTTCAAACCGTTACAGTTATCTATGACTAAAATTATAAAACCTTATTTTGTATTTTTTCTGCTTAAAATTCATTAACTTAGGATGTTACGGACAATCAGTTAAAAAAATGTATTAGAAATATGTTTTTTTGAGGGGAGAATATTAAATAGTCACCCCGGTGACGCGTCGGTCGAACTAGGGTTAAAATACTCATTATCACCTTTCGTTTGATACCCATATTGTACAAACGTATCCTAGAGTCTCGCCTGGTCCACCTGTATGGCGATATCTCGAAAAGGCGACCACCTATAGAACTACCACCACTCCCTTTTAAAACCCCCATTAATACCTTTAATTTGATACCCATATCGTACAAACACATTCTAAATGGCGTCCACCTATAGAACTATGGCCCACTCCCTCATAAAATACTCTTTAATGCCTTTCATTTGATACACATGTCATACAAACACATTCCAGGGTTTCCCTCGGTTCATTTTCCTACATGGTTATTTTCCCTTATGTTGGCACCATAGCTCTCAACTGAGTATGTAATGTTCGGTTACACCCGAACTTAACCTTCCTTACTTGTTACTTAATAAATTACTTTACTGAAACCGATTACATTTTTTCCACTGCATACTTCTGCGCAAACGCACTCTTTTGAACTTTTCGAACTTTTTTGGAACCGTTTTTGGAAGCGGCTTATTTATTTCGGAAGCGCGAATCGGTAATTTTTTGGTATCCAGTTACTTTTCCGGCATATGTTACTTTTTGGGAACCGCTTTCTTGACTGGAACCGGTTATTTACTGAAGTCAGTTCCTTTTTTGAAACCGAATACTTATTTGAAACTGGTTACTTTTTTGGATGCGGTTTCTTGTATGCGGGATTTTTTCGAATTGAAGTTTTTTTGGAATCGTTTTTCCCGAATGAGATTTTTGTGCAACCGGTTACTATTTTGGGACCCGGATTTTTTTTGAACTGGGTTACCTTTTTGAAATCGCAATAGTTTTTGAAAATTCTTCATTGTTCTACAATGATCACTTTTTTTAAATAAATTACTCATTTAAAACCTGATCATTAAAACCTGATACAAATCGGTTACTATGCTAGAGTCAGTTTTATTTTCGATCGGGTTACTTAATTGGGGCTGATTACTTTTGGCGCCGTTACCCTCTTGGATCCCTGTATTTTTTTAGAACGCATCATCCCTTTTCAAATTTAGTTATGAATCAATCAACAATTTTCTTCTTCAAATGTGTAAGGGCCTTAAACTTTGTTTATATTTTAAGTGATAATAATAATTTTTGGTCCTTGTTAAGTACACTATGAAGACCCGTTTATTTTGACACACTGGCGTGATTACCTTGATGACTAATTTTCTCGAAGACATTTCAAATCTTTACAGCTAACGAAGGGTATTTTCATATAGGTGCTGTGCTAATCTCCTTTCCCTTAAACACATTTCCCACTCATAATGAGCAACACTTGCCTCATAAACTCTTTTCCTTCTAGTGCCCCCTTATTACCAACTTCACTGTACTATTACTACTTGCCCCGAATAGTAACCACTACATTTACAATATGAAAATCCTAAACATCAAGCGCATATCAGAACGCCTACACATACATATGTTTATGTGATAGTAGCTAAGCGGCAGCATAAACTAGTTACAACAAATAAATTTGTAAGTAGGAATTTTGTGAGCTGACTCGTTTAAGCTAAGGCCTCACTGAGCTGCACTACACTGCGCTGCAAAATATTCTTCGCATGTATTCTTATGGAACAATTTACACCTAGCGGCAGCAGCACTGCGCGGCGCGGCCATGAGCGACAATATTGATCAATTAGGCAAAAAGTGAAGTGCCGCTGCCGCTACATGTCGCACCGCTTAGTATGCACGCACTTTTAATTTGATTTGCAACCCATGCAATTGAGTTAGTCAAAGAGGAAGCGGAATGGTAAGTGGACAATGATGAGAGATGGGCGTTGAACAAAGCTGTGCAAATGTAGTAAAGCTATAAGAACGCATGTATATGTGCCGTATGTGTGTAAATAAACGAATTTGTGAGTGTGTGTATGTGAACCAAATTAAGTTTAAATTTTACGTATGAGTTTTGCTTTTATTTATAACTAATTCAATTTATTTACAGGTCTAACCGTTGAACCAAGCAACCAAGCAATGGGCTAACCAACAGCAGCCGTGACAACTTTTGTGTGTAATAACAACAACAGCAAACAATTTCGAAATATGTTATACAGTATATACTATAAATATGAATTTTTATGTATGTGGATGTGAGTGCATTCTGCAGCAATTCTTCAGTCCATTCTCTGTAGGCGAAATAATTCCAACTTTGAATATTTTTTGATTGCATTGTTCTTATTTCTGGCCTAACTAAAAAAATAAATAAATGTAAGGCGCGATAACCTCCGAAGAGATCTAAGGCCGAGCTTCTCTTCCAATTTGCGTCGTGCTCCTCTTGATTTTTCCCTACAAATTGGCCGGACGGGACCTACATGTTTTATGCCGACTCCGAACGGCATCTGCAAGGCAGATGAGTTTTCACTGAGAGCTTTTCATGGCAGAAATACAATCGGAGCGCTTGCCAGACACTGCCGAGGGGCGACCCCGCTTAGAAAAATTTTCTTCTAATTGAAAAATCTTATTTCTAAAATTTTGATGTTGCTTTGCCCGGGAGTTGAACCCAGGGCATACGGTGTGATAGGCTGAGCACGCTACCATCACACCACGGTGGCCGCCTAACTGCTTTAGTAATAAAAGAAAAACTTAAAAAACTCTACTGGAGTGGAAAATATTTTTACCCTGGCTGCATTTTCGGAAATGCCCTTTCTATGAATTCCATTAAAAAACAGCTTTCCTTAGAATTTTGTCAAAGATTGAGTCATCTCAGTATCTGTTTCTAAAATTACTTATTTCAGCTAAAAAGGTTTTGTTTGCTGAGATAAGCTGCTTTTGAAATAAATTTCTAGATGTGGCGTTGTTCACTGAAGAACTGAAATACTGCGTTTGTGAAAATCTATCGATAAAAGAGATCAATTCTTTGGATAACACTATGGCATTTGGGAAATATATAAAGGGTTGAACGAGCACCTTGAACAAAGTCGTTACCACAAGAGTGACTGAATCTGGTACAACTTATTTCCAAGGATGCGTCAACGGTTTTTTGCAAAAAGTGGGGGAAACCGCGAGCTGAAAACTTCGAATGAGTCACCTTAAAGTGTATTTGGGGTATTCGATGTAAACAAATTGTTCCCATCAATTTAGCATCATCGACTCGGCAGAAATTTTCACATCTTTTTAGACCCCTCAAATGAGTGTCTATGATCTTTTCTTAACTTTTATGCAGCGGAAGATAAGATCTTTGCGAATTGCAGGGCCGGTATAACGTTTTACGTTCCCTTATCGAAACTCATTTTATACTCAGCTAATAGAGATAGATATATACTTCTATATATCCAAATGATCTGGGCGAAAAAAGAAATTCATTTAGCCATGTCCCTCCGTCCGCCTATCCCTGAACATGATAACTTGAGTAAATTTTGAGGTATCTTAATGAAATTTGGTACGTAAGTTCCTGGGCACTCATCTCAGATCGCTATTTAAAATGAAAGGAAATCAGACTATAAACACGCCCACTTTTTCGATATCTAAGATTACGAAAAACCGAAAAAGTGCGATAGTTCATTACCAAGGTCGGATAAAGCGATGAAACTTGGTAAGTGGGTTGATATTATGACGCAGAATAGAAAATGAGTAAAATTTGGATAATGGGCATGGCACTACCCACTTTTAAAAGAAGGTAACTTACAAGTTTTGCAAGCTGTATTTTGGCAGCTGAGTATGTAATGTTCGGTTACACCCGAACTTAGCCTTCCTTACTTGTTTAAATAACAATAGCTCTGGAATGGTACTATTGTGGCGAATGTTGACATCACTATGCTATTAGTAAATAATCGCAACAACAAAACACAGCAAGCAGCGATACTTACGTACAAGGCAACGAAGGATATATCACACACACAAATCTAGTCATCAGACGAAGTAGTTATTCACACATACACACGCATATGGCTAGTAGAAAAGCATTAACTACATATATCATATATATAGGTGGTAACCAAACATGCGATACAACTGTTAGCGAAATTACTAGACCTTAGGAGAAATGGGTGAACGAGAAAACCGAGAGCATAAAAGCAGCGCAAGCTAAGGAATGACTAATAAATAAATAAATAAATTTAAGGCTCGATAACCTCCGAAGAGATCTAGGGCCGAGCTTCTCTTCCAATTTGCGTGATGTAGAGTTGTGCTTTTTCGTTCATTTCAGAGATTCGAATCTTTTGTTCTTTTTCTGATGAACGAACAAGTTGTTCTTTTTGTTCATCTGTTCTTTTTTTTCAAGCAAATTTGTTCACTGCTGCTCACACCAGCGAAAAAAGCCAGCAAGTATAGATGGGGGTATGTATGCAGCAATGCTTTGTGTAGGTATACTTAAATGTGTTATGAATAAATAAGTTAATATATATATGTATAATTAACTTCAAACAAAGTTACAAATTTCGGAATATCCAGGAAATTGAAAGAGTACAGACACAAATTGTAAAGAAGAGCTTTTCAAGTTTAATAAATGTAATCATTAGTTTCTTACAAAACATATTTTTCATAAATAGTCCATACATATATTGTTGTAGCAGTGCCACACACAAAGATAACCACACATATCTTTAGTGTAAGTGGCATCATCGACATTCGTGCTTACTGTAAATTTCTGCGTATGTATGTATGAATTTACAATGTTCGCGAACGAGAAGAGAGAAAGAATAACATTAGATAAAACGAACTAAAATAACAAATGAACTAAAAGCACAAATAGAACCAAAATCGAATATCTAGTTCACTTGTTAAGTTGAGTGACCCGGTCAATTGAACAAGTTCAGAACGAAACGACCCAACTCTAGCGTGGTGCTCCTCTTGATTTTCCCTACAAATTGGCCGAACGGGACCTACATGTTTTATGCCGACTCCGAACGGCATCTGCAAGGCAGATGAATTTTCACTGAGAGCTCTTCATGGCAGAAATACACATGGAGCGTTTGCCAAACACTGCCGAGGGGCGACCCCGCTTAGAAAAATTTTCTTCTAATTGCAAAACCTTATTTCTGAAATTTTGATGTTGCTTTGCCCGGGTTGTGAACCCAGGGCATACGGTGTGGTAAGCGGAGCACGCTACCATCACACTACGGTGGCCGCCACGGAATGGCTAATCAGTTTGATTTAAACACGCTATTAGTTGTGAAGTGAAGTATGATTGTGAAGTACCCCAAAGTAATCAAAATAAAGACCAGTTGGCAATACTGTATATGGAGTTATTTATTCGACAATTTAGCGATTCGAGCATTAGCAGAAGGTGCATAATAACCAAGATTTCGCCCAAGGT
Organism: Eurosta solidaginis; assembly: GCA_029619165.1. Classification (NCBI taxonomy): domain Eukaryota; kingdom Metazoa; phylum Arthropoda; class Insecta; order Diptera; family Tephritidae; genus Eurosta; species Eurosta solidaginis. The sequence continues at coordinate 6,629 of JARSSU010035770.1, read as the reverse complement.
TCGTTACATTATTATAATTTTTAGAACAAGTCCCACAGTTGCATAGTTATTGTTTGAGTAAAAAAGTGTTCAGTCACTGATCGTAAAACGTTATAATTTCTTTGGATTTTTTTTTGTAAAACAATTGCTTTCTGATAAATTTTCAAAATGAAATATATAAAACAATTTGCAACAAAGTTATCCCAAAGAAAATCCGAAAATCACCAAAACTGATTGGTTGAAATAAATAATTTTGAAAAATTCGCAGACATTTTATTTTCTTACAAAAACATTTCGTAATATGCGAAATCATTGATACAAAATCCTGTTGCAGGTTGAGTTGTAAAATAATGACCCATTTATTTTTGAAGGTGTTACAATCACAACAAAAAAGGCACTAGTAGCAATAACACCAATATGAATACATGTATGCAGGTAACTTTGTGTGCGTGTATTGAATGACTTTAGTAGTAGCTGTCAAAAGGCACGAAATTTAGCCAAGTTAACTTGACAACGAATAACGTTCCGAATATCTTACACCAGTCCCTCATTCTAGTCAAATATTTCTATATTTAATTTATTGTATTCAACTTGGTTACTAACTTTGTTATAGCAACAATACTTACTTGAGTCTTAATCATTGAAAGGAAAATTTTGAGTCAAGCAGTCATACAAATGCATTTTTTCATAACAAATTTTATAGAAAATTTGAGTGTCTGGGTATGAATTCGTCTGTTTTTTACGTCTTTTATTTGTGTATCAGATACAAATTCCACAGTTTTTGGTATTTTGTTAACTTTTTGAAAATTTGCAATATATAAAATTCTACATAGTTGTTCGTTATAAAGTTCATTAAGGTAAACTACATAGTTTGATTGATTATTTCATTTTAACTTTTGGTACCGAATGAAATATTTAATCTTGCTAAAAGCTCAATATTTGTTTCATATATTTATCTTACACTCCATAAAAGCTGCTAGAAAATATTACAAGATTTCTTACACTTTCACTGTACTGCCACGCGAGATCCAAATACTGCTCTATGGGGCAGGAGGAGAGCTTTTACTAGATCTGCTATATGAGGAAGATGTTGCTATCCTTTTGCCAACATCTCTTGAAAGCAATGGATGCTTACAATCCAATGTTTCGTGAGTCAACAAAGTCAAAGTTAAATCCAGCAGCCGATTTGATGAGCAAAAATGTTACTCATACGCCTAGCGCCACTACATACATATATAAGGAATGTGAGGGAAAAAGGAGCAGATAAATAAATAAAGGTGAAGAACAAAGGAAGGGTTAGTGGGAAACAACAAAAAAAAGGGAAGCGGAAGGCTCTGTGGAAAGGAAAAAGTATTAAAAAAAAGGAAGAGTAGAAGAGGAAAGCAAGGGTATGAAATCAATTGAAGTTACAAGCATATGAAATATTGGTAATGTCAGCTATATAGTCAACGATATTGACGTTACTTTTCCAAATTTGGTTTCATAAAAGCGCTAAATTGGATTGAAAACTTTTCGGTTGAGTATTCTTTTGAAATAGGAAGAATGTACTCAACTAAACAAAATTTAAAGCTGATGGGTCAATTGAACGAAGAAAAGCTCGATTAGTTGCAAAAGGTTTTACCCAAAAACCAGGTATAGATTTTAACGAAACGTTTTCCCCAGTAGCTAGGATAGGTTCGATTCGAATGCTAATGGCACTGGCAGTGGAATTGGGACTACATGTACACCAATTGGATTTTGTTTGCGCATATTTAAACGGAGAAATCGAGGAAGAAATACTCATGGAAATACCAGAGAATTTAAATGAAATCCTTGACCAAAAAGAGAAGATCGAGTATTCGGGAAACAAGGTTTGTAAAATTAAAAAGGCATTGTATGGACTCAAACAATCAGGAAGACAATGGTGTAAGAAGTTGGATGAAAAACTTAAAGAACTTAGCTTGAGCCCACTAAAAACAGATCCTTGTGTTTATATTAGGAAAACAAATAATTATATTATTATCTTAACAATCTATGTAGACGATCTTATATTGGCGTCAGATAATTTGTATGAATTAGATAAATTAAAATTCGAACTTGCCAAATCATTTGAAATGAAAGATCTAGGAATTTTAGACTACTGTTTAGGAATTGAATTTAAATGTAATTTTGAGCGAAACCAGATTTTAATGACGCAAACTAAATACATTAAAGATATATTGAATCGTTTTAACATGAATTACTGCAAGGCCGTTAGTACTCCAATGAATATAAATGAAAAACTTTCGAAGAATATGTGTCCAAAAAGCGATCAAGAAGAGGAAGAAGTTGAAAAATTACCTTATCAAAATCTAATCGGATGTCTAATGTACTTAGCTGTATCTACTCGACCGGACATTGTACATGCTGTCAACGTGCTTAGCCAGTTTAATTCAATTTTTGGAAAGGGTCACTGGATAGCAGCGAAACGAGTTTTACGTTATCTAAAAAGGAACACAGGATCAAGGACTTCTATTTCAAAAGAGCGGTAAAAGTTTAACAGGCTATGCAGATGCTGATTGGGGTGCCAACATAGACGATAGAAGGTCGTATACAGGCTATGTTTTTACATTTGGAAATGCAGCAGTTAGTTGGGAATCGCGAAAGCAAAGAACAGTTGCTATGTCAAGTACCGAAGCAGAATATATGGCCATATCGGAATCATCGAAGGAAGCTATATACCTGAGAAGTTTTTTAGCACAAATATTAAATGCCCAAGAGCCTACTGTAATTTTTAATGACAATCAAAGTGCTGGAAGACTTTGCAAAAACTCAGTTTTTCATAACAGAACAGATAAAACTAATTAAGTGTACTCATTGTTTCTTTGTATTTACTCATTAAAAATAAAGTTGTAGCTCCACGTTTCAAATTAACAACACAATTCAACTCTGCGAATACATTTATAAACAAACAATTATTAGGAAATTTCCTTTGACAAAAGTAAAGCAAAATATTTGTTCAATGCTGAGCCCATTTAATTTTGCTGGGATATGCATAAATACCTTGAATTTTGTGGATAAATTGTTCACTGCTTCCAACTATGGCTTTGTGGTAGTAGAGAATAGAACATACTAAGCAGTTTGGAAACAGATAAAACTAATTAAGTGTACTCATTGTTTCTTTGTATTTACTCATTAAAATAAAGTTGTAGCTCCACGTTTCAAATTAACAACAGAATTCAACTCTGCGAATACATTTATAAACAAACAATTGTTAGGAAATTTCCTTTGACAAAAGTAAAGCAAAATATTTGTTCAATGCTGAGCTCATTTAATTTTGCTGGATGTGCATAAATACCTTGAATTTTGTGGATAAATTGTTCACTGCTTCCAACTATGGCTTTGTGGTAGTAGAGAATAGAACATACTAAGCAGTTTGGAAACAGATAAAACTAATTAAGTGTACTCATTGTTTCTTTGTATTTACTCATTAAAAATAAAGTTGTAGCTCCACGTTTCAAATTAACAACAGAATTCAACTCTGCGAATACATTTATAAACAAACAATTGTTAGGAAATTTCCTTTGACAAAAGTAAAGCAAAATATTTGTTCAATGCTGAGCTCATTTCATTTTGCTGGGATATGCATAAATACCTTGAATTTTGTGGATAAATTGTTCACTGCTTCCAACTATGGTTTTGTGGTAGTAGAGACTAGAACATACTAAGCAGTTTGGAAACAGATAAAACTAATTAAGTGTACTCATTGTTTCTTTGTATTTACTCATTAAAATAAAGTTGTAGCTCCACGTTTCAAATTAACAACAGAATTCAACTCTGCGAATACATTTATAAACAAACAATTGTTAGGAAATTTCCTTTGACAAAAGTAAAGCAAAATATTTGTTCAATGCTGAGCCCATTTAATTTTGCTGGATGTGCATAAATACCTTGAATTTTGTGGATAAATTGTTCACTGCTTCCAACTATGGTTTTGTGGTAGTAGAGACTAGAACATACTAAGCAGTTTGGAAACAGATAAAACTAATTAAGTGTACTCATTGTTTCTTTGTATTTACTCATTAAAAATAAAGTTGTAGCTCCACGTTTCAAATTAACAACAGAATTCAACTCTGCGAATACATTTATAAACAAACAATTGTTAGGAAATTTCCTTTGACAAAAGTAAAGCAAAATATTTGTTCAATGCTGAGCTCATTTAATTTTGCTGGGATATGCATAAATACCTTGAATTTTGTGGATAAATTGTGCACTGCTTCCAACTATGGTTTTGTGGTAGTAGAGACTAGAACATACTAAGCAGTTTGGAAACAGATAAAACTAATTAAGTGTACTCATTGTTTCTTTGTATTTACTCATTAAAAATAAAGTTGTAGCTCCACGTTTCAAATTAACAACAGAATTCAACTCTGCGAATACATTTATAAACAAACAATTATTAGGAAATTTCCTTTGACAAAAGTAAAGCAAAATATTTGTTCAATGCTGAGCTCATTTAATTTTGCTGGATATGCATAAATACCTTGAATTTTGTGGATAAATTGTTCACTGCTTCCAACTATGGTTTTGTGGTAGTAGAGAATAGAACATACTAAGCAGTTTGGAAACAGATAAAACTAATTAAGTGTACTCATTGTTTCTTTGTATTTACTCATTAAAAATAAAGTTGTAGCTCCACGTTTCAAATTAACAACAGAATTCAACTCTGCGAATACATTTATAAACAAACAATTGTTAGGAAATTTCCTTTGACAAAAGTAAAGCAAAATATTTGTTCAATGCTGAGCTCATTTAATTTTGCTGGATGTGCATAAATACCTTGAATTTTGTGGATAAATAGTTCACTGCTTCCAACTATGGTTTTGTGGTAGTAGAGACTAGAACATACTAAGCAGTTTGGAAACAGATAAAACTAATTAAGTGTACTCATTGTTTCTTTGTATTTACTCATTAAAAATAAAGTTGTAGCTCCACGTTTCAAATTAACAACAGAATTCAACTCTGCGAATACATTTATAAACAAACAATTGTTAGGAAATTTCCTTTGACAAAAGTAAAGCAAAATATTTGTTCAATGCTGAGCTCATTTAATTTTGCTGCGATATGCATAAATACCTTGAATTTTGTGGATAAATTGTTCACTGCTTCCAACTATGGTTTTGTGGTAGTAGAGAATAGAACATACTAAGCAGTTTGGAAACAGATAAAACTAATTAAGTGTACTCATTGTTTCTTTGTATTTACTCATTAAAATAAAGTTGTAGCTCCACGTTTCAAATTAACAACAGAATTCAACTCTGCGAATACATTTATAAACAAACAATTATTAGGAAATTTCCTTTGACAAAAGTAAAGCAAAATATTTGTTCAATGCTGAGCTCATTTAATTTTGCTGGATATGCATAAATACCTTGAATTTTGTGGATAAATTGTGCACTGCTTCCAACTATGGTTTTGTGGTAGTAGAGAATAGAACATACTAAGCAGTTTGGAAACAGATAAAACTAATTAAGTGTACTCATTGTTTCTTTGTATTTACTCATTAAAAATAAAGTTGTAGCTCCACGTTTCAAATTAACAACAGAATTCAACTCTGCGAATACATTTATAAACAAACAATTGTTAGGAAATTTCCTTTGACAAAAGTAAAGCAAAATATTTGTTCAATGCTGAGCTCATTTAATTTTGCTGGGATATGCATAAATACCTTGAATTTTGTGGATAAATTGTTCACTGCTTCCAACTATGGTTTGTGGTAGTAGAGAATAGAACATACTAAGCAGTTTGGAAACAGATAAAACTAATTAAGTGTACTCATTGTTTCTTTGTATTTACTCATTAAAAATAAAGTTGTAGCTCCACGTTTCAAATTAACAACAGAATTCAACTCTGCGAATACATTTATAAACAAACAATTGTTAGGAAATTTCCTTTGACAAAAGTAAAGCAAAATATTTGTTCAATGCTGAGCTCATTTAATTTTGCTGGATATGCATAAATACCTTGAATTTTGTGGATAAATAGTTCACTGCTTCCAACTATGGCTTTTGTGGTAGTAGAGAATAGAACATACTAAGCAGTTTGGAAACAGATAAAACTAATTAAGTGTACTCATTGTTTCTTTGTATTTACTCATTAAAAATAAAGTTGTAGCTCCACGTTTCAAATTAACAACAGAATTCAACTCTGCGAATACATTTATAAACAAACAATTGTTAGGAAATTTCCTTTGACAAAAGTAAAGCAAAATATTTGTTCAATGCTGAGCTCATTTAATTTTGCTGGATATGCATAAATACCTTGAATTTTGTGGATAAATTGTGCACTGCTTCCAACTATGGCTTTGTGGTAGTAGAGAATAGAACATACTAAGCAGTTTGGAAACAGATAAAACTAATTAAGTGTACTCATTGTTTCTTTGTATTTACTCATTAAAAATAAAGTTGTAGCTCCACGTTTCAAATTAACAACAGAATTCAACTCTGCGAATACATTTATAAACAAACAATTGTTAGGAAATTTCCTTTGACAAAAGTAAAGCAAAATATTTGTTCAATGCTGAGCTCATTTAATTTTGCTGGGATATGCATAAATACCTTGAATTTTGTGGATAAATTGTTCACTGCTTCCAACTATGGTTTTGTGGTAGTAGAGAATAGAACATACTAAGC